>KB311229.1:158643-200822 GCA_000328365.1 Capitella teleta
CTCTTTCCCCCAAAAATTTCCCCCCCCCCCCCCCCCCCAAAAAAAAAAACAACAAAAAAAAACGTTAGAAATGAATAAACAACAACAATGAATGACCAACCGATAATACTAGGGTTAGGTTGTTAGAAAGGTTCTCTACTTAACATAGGCTAATAGAATGTAATTGTCGTTATATCAGACACATGGAATTTGAAGCTGATTTGCAGTTCCACCATATCCAGGACCTCACTAGTTATTGACTGTTAGATTGAGTAAACCCCTCTACCAATTGAACTGTGGGAGCTTCATATTCTTCTTGCATCACGCACCTCTTATACTACCCAAAAGGAAATCATCTCGAACATATCCAGCATCCTCAAAATTGGGACTGCGAGTGTTGGTGTTACAGTACATTGAATACTACAAAATCACTTCGGAATTCCAAAGGCTCTCTCTGGGTTTTAATTGTTTATTGAATGCGTATCACTAATACCCAGGTGGTTTGGCGAAATTCTGACAGAAATAACAAGAAAAACTCGTGTGCTTCAGGTCTCGGCCGAATTTTGTTAAATTTTATCACCTGGTTAGAATTTAAATCACCGAACAAACGAATAGGTTTTCATAAGTTCCCAATGTCACTTATAAACCATAAAAGGCTTCGATTCTGTTTATTGATTCATGCACTGGTATCAAAGTGGTTGAGTGGGTTGAGTTGCACCTAAACATGCAACCCACGAATTGAAGATGCTGTGATGTTCATAAAAGACTGCACTTGTATTAGAATTGTCAGATAGACATGCAAACACTTCATTCACAATTTCAGCGAAACGGCCAAAGAGGAACTCGAACGGAGCAGCTGCTGGGGGTCGATAACAACGCGGAGAGGCCCTTGTACTGCTAGCATTTCCATCCTTTAGTCGGTCTTTTAATGGTGGAACAAATATATTGCTCATGCGATGTTTTGGTATCGCAGTACAAATTGAACATGTATTCAATTTTACAAACATGTATTTGGTATTATATGAGCGGAAACGAGTAAGTGATGGGGTTTTACGGCTCCACCCAATCCGATCGGATGATACGGGCGCCAGATATGAGCGGAAACGGGTGAGCAATAACTCATTGCAGTACCATCTAGTGATTATTTCATCATTGTGACCCAAGTTCTCACATTGGCAGGAAATGGGGCAATTCCAGTCACAGAGATGACTGAATTCAGACTGAAAATGAAGTTTTTCTATTCGCAATGGACGATTGGTTGACCTTGAGCCCCTTTTTTATTCGGAGTGCCTTGATTGCCTTGGACATCCAGGTCAAATATACGACAGCTAGATCCGCTGGGGGCAACAGGTCATGGAGAAAGCATAACAACCATATATCTGGCTAAGCTAGTTTAACGGTGATCGCCAATTTATATCCATTATATTATAAGGCATGAAATTTGCTTTCAGATTGGTCTCCAAAAGGATTAATAAACATTCAAGATTTGTTATAATTGACTGCGTATAAAAAGTAAAAATATATAATCATAAATACCGGATGATTTTCAACGGTTCTTGGGTTGTTGTCAGCTGATATTCACTTATTTCCAGTGTGCCTGTGCTACAAATACATTTGCCGTTATCAAAAAACAAGCACAGCAATTCAGAAATTGCCGCTATTAGCCTTCAATTGGAATCATTATGAATATAATATTAATGCCAATAATCCCTCAGTTTGGAATTCCTAGACAGTTCTATAGTGTAACTTGCAATATATATATTACTAAATTTAGATATGAGGTGACAATTGAAGAGTTTCAATTTCGATTGGTCGTGCTTCGAACCCTCGTGCTGATAGAAGAAACGGTATAGCATTTCCCAGATTGAGGTAGAGCTGGGCAGAGAAAGGTTGTAGCTAGAGTATATAATTATGAGTAATATAACCCTGAGACATTGCACTATAGAGCAAAGAGTAAACTAAATTAGATTAGAGCCCCCTCCCCCCCCCCCCCAAAAAAAAAAAAAAAAAACAAAAACAAAAACAAAACAAAACAAAAACAAAACAAAACAAAAAACAACAAACAACAACAAACAACAAACAACAAACAAACAACAACAAATGGATAGCACTTATATTCATTGTGCAACGCCGAGGGCCTATTATTTATTTGTTTGAGTTGCACAATTTCACGTTGGGTGAGATTTGCTTACTATTAGTTTGCATCGGAAATCCTGGTTTGGGAGAAACAGTGCCCAAAAGGCAATGCGATAAATGGATGCTTGCTCTGGACAGCATTCGAATTTCGGAAGTGATCTGTAATTGATAGATTATTGGTGTAGCTTTAAAAGTGTTTGTTTTTCTGATCTCAGTATGCCAATGCAATCCCCAATCGGAGCAAATCAATCCCAAATAAAAGCACTGTGCTTCAGAATACAATTGACACAATTGGTCACCAAGCATCTACTCAGAAGTCAAAATGCGACAGAGCGAATCTTCCCCTCTCAGGTGAAAGAAGATGCATTCTTTTTTCACCATAACGAAGAGCCAATATCGAGTGAGTAATGTAGAGATAATTAAATTCTACTTACGATAATTATATGTATACATAGAGAAATAGGTCTATAGATTAGCGCTACACAGACTAAAGAGGCTTGTTTTCTTTCAGACAGATTCCGGCGTTGGCTTGATACGATCGTCGATCACAGGCTCTCCTGAGCGCTCTGGAGAGAATAGGCTGTGAAATCATGTGCACAATTATGTGGATATCACTCACGTTGATTGCGAATTCACGATTGAGGCATGGTTGTCGTTGTTTTATATCATACTCGTCGTAGATAACAGCTTCAATAGACTTTAAATATAATGTATGCATAATAATTGTGTCCATGTTGCTACAGGATGGTAAAACGTGCATGGACGCGCGCGTAGCATGGACAAATTCCAATTTCAGCCTCATTAATTTTGGTCATCACAAAACAGCGTTTATGTGAAGCACATAAAGAAAAAAGGTTGTTTGTGTGTTGTATCCGTGTATACCTTATACGCGACGCACTAGTTATATTTTGTGTCAATAAAAAGACTCCTCACACGTGCATGCTTCTTCAAGAGGGGTGTGGTTGTTGGTCGACAGAGGCATATATGCCAGAAGAAAAAACAGCCTTTGATGACATTCTTCATCTGGTTGACTCACTTCCCCACCTGACATTCGTGTGAAATGAAGACGCATTGCTGGCAAAGAATGTTACATAAAACAAGACACTGTCAAATAGTGAAATAGTCTAGACATGCTCTGACAGACCTTATTCTTCTTCATCTCTCTGTCATTGTCATGGGCAACGGCGATCAGGATTCGAACAGACTGACCAGCATGTACCGCCCTACTTTGATATGCACATGTCTATCATAGAAAAACATTCCTACTGATGAATTCATGATTTCCAACTGGCGCCCACAGCGACCTATAATTCTTGGAACATAATCCTATGATAAGCGATAGATTAATTTCACTGTGGCGTGTTTATGGCACACGAGTCAGTCAGGTTGGCACCCGGTACATCGCATTTCTGTGGCGGGAGTAAATATTAAGAGAGAACACATAAAAATTGTGTAATGAAAACCGAAGACCCAATCACGTCAATACAATAATAATAATCATTATTATCATCATTTTATTCATGCCATTAACGTTGATAATAATGACATAGTTAAGAAATAAATACAAGAATCAATCAGAGATGTGACCAAGAAAAATTTTTAATTAGTCTATTGATGAACATTGAGCAAGGAAACATGAACGTAATCACAGCAATATTAGTTCATGATGCCAAGCTATATGCTTCAATTTATGATTTTACAGCAGAATTGCACCATCAATGAGCTAGATATGCATTTCTACCGGACATGACTGTATAATATCATTTAATGTATGATGAAAATCATTACAATCTGACACTTACAAGGATTGTTAATACCATAGCCTATAGGCTGTGCAGAATCATCAAATGTGCCAGAGAGACTGACTCAGTCTACCTGTTGACAGAAGTTCACATATTTATGGCCCTAACATAATTGGTGACTGTGGCGGACTCATTATATCGCAATAAGCTAAACCAATTATCATTGCATTATACCACCAGACATTTAACGAACGTCATAATTGGCCAAAATTGATTACAATAAAAGTTTAGTGAATAAACAAATTCAAAATGATAATCAATTATGCAATTACATGCTTCAATTACCGCAATGACCTTGAACTTCGAGCAACTTCATTTATAATCAGGATGCCGTTAGAAGTGTATGCGTGGCATATACTCTGCAAATCCCAAGACTACAACTTACATAACCATTGAGCTATCGGCATTTAAGCAAGTCATAATTGCTATTATGCAGGATTACGCAATGCATCGAAAAGCATGCAGTAATACTTCCGAGCTGTATTTTTCATATCAATGTCCTGAATCATTTAATGCCAGTCACAAGTCACTAGCATAATTAATTAATGAGCTAGTCTCGATCGAATTTGAAAATTAGAAGTATATTATTTTGACAAATAATATACTAATATTCTGAAAAAAAAGAAATTACCTTAGAAGACTCAACAGCGTACGCTTTACTCGACTCATAAAGTTATAAAAATTCCTTAAATTGATGATAATCATCAATTTATGCAATTAAATGCTTTAATTACTGTTATGACTTGAAATTTCAATAAACCGATTGCGCCAAAAATCTTATTCTTAAGTTTAGTAATTCATTGATCCTTATTGCCTTCACAGATTATTATAGGACTGAATTATTGTAAAATGGGAATGACTCTTGTTGGATTCGCTAAGTCTTCCGCCATTAACCTCATGATTTATCCTCATTAGGAACCCCATTGCCTCAAAGTCTCCATTCTGCGACCCATTTTGCGTTACCAAAATTCCTGGAATTGATTAGAACTTAATTGTTGTAAGAGTCAAAATGGGATGGATGAGTAATTGCGAGGGTTATTCCTGGAAAATATTGTAAATAATGCAACGATGATGACAACGATGATTTGATATAATATTCGATGACCAATCTTGGGCGCTATGACTTTTTTTTTCTCTCTTAAATCTTTCAATTGCACTGAGATCCAATCCATGCAGGCATCCTGGCTTAGATTAGCTCCCTTTATCACCAGAGTTGCACGAAAGTAGACACTAGACATGAACACCATTTTAGAGATCCAATCCAGAGGATTCCTGTTATATTACACTTGGAGAGATTTCTTTTGTTGCCTTTTTATAGTTTTTGTCCAGAGTTATCCATGTTTGGCCGTCCATGTTTGCATCTGTCTATGTTGATCCGACAGGTCAAAGGTCATTTATTCTGGCGTTTGTTTGCTGATTTGAATTTGATTTGATTGAAATTGGCGAATTTCAATCGATTTTGGTGGATATTTACATTGTTCCAGAATTATACACATCTTACTATTCATTGATACTGGAGATCTAATAATTGTTTAATCGGGCTTTGAGAAAGATTTGTTGTAGATTTTGCCCAAGTGTCTAACAGACCAACTGCGTGAAAATAACTTTCAAAATGGCGCACTCAAACCGAGAAGTCAATTGACTCGATAGAGTTTAAAGGTTTATTTTGTGGTTTAATCCGGTTAAGTCATTTAAAAGTCGATGGTTATCGTCATATACATATCGATAAATCCCAAGGGTTCTTTATCCTACATACCACCATAGACAGTAGTACACAGCGTCCGGCCTTGTTACGCAGTTGGGCAGCACTGCAGAGTCACTGAAGAATTGTAATTCACAATCATAACGCCCGTGGCCTGATCGGGTATCGAACCCGGGACCTCGACCCCCACGGCCCGCATAGGATTGCAGTCAGCCGGTTTAACCCAATGAACTATTCGGTACCCCAATATGAGTCCCAAGAGTGCAAGTCAGATGTAGATTTGGTTAGATACTTTGTGAAATGATGATCAGTGTCAATGGGCATTTGCAAATGGACTGATACTTCGAGATGTGGTCTGTCTCTGGGCTCAGATCTCTGCGTTCTTGTGTGTCCAAATATAACTTTAGAAACACGTTGTACGCGAAAGCAAATGCGAGGCGAATGCGGTGACCATGGAATGCTAACTACCCAGAAGGCTACAGGGTGCAGATTTGTCAGAATACGCAATTACTTACAAACATGCCGTGTCAGCTATCCACAATAATACACCAACGTAAGGCAATGGCTGTGAATGGACGCACAGATAATTGCAAAAAGTGCTCTGCTCGTTCTCGATGGCGCCCACGAGATTTATGCAAATTTAAATCAATTTCTCAATTCCCACACAGATAATATTCAATATGCAGACCACGCATATACACAGCGCCTGAATATATTAGAATAATTACCTATTAAATTTTGTCATGACTATTGGCGCGTAACTAGAATTTAAAATCCTTCGTGTGATAACGTTTCACATCAAGATTCTCCCATTCACCTATTTCTATACCCTAATCACGTGACATACCATGACGTCATGATCATGTAATTGCTACCAACAACCACATGCAGCTACAGATAATTCAGGGGTCGTCCGTGGCAATGACTAGCTCTCAAATATCTTTAATGGATTTATTATGTTCAGTTTGTAACAATATAATCATGCTCATCCAGGAGAATATTTAAATCCGCAGTCGACGCATCGTGCGCGTCGCTCCTGAAGTTACTTTGACGCCACGTTGAGTTTTTTTTTTTTTTTTTTTTTTTTTTTTTGAAATCCTGTCGCCTCTTTTAATTCAGAAATAGATTCAATGTTGCTCAAATGATGTTAACGAAGCTGTGGTTAATGATAAAAACTGTATCCTTATGACGGCTTACGAATACATTAGAACTAGAGTGAGAGCACTGTCCACTACTATGGTGTCATCAATGGAGTCAATATGCCTCTATACGTAAATAACCGAGGATGCAGCATGAATCTGGATTCACATCTTGTGGAATTAAATCCACTACTCTGTAATCGAATGATAAATGTGATTATATCCTTGAATTGTGAGTACAATAATTCTACAGCTATAAGAGTTCACACTATACTCATCAAATCAAGTGATTTTTGGTTTCGTTTTCGAGCATATGCTCGCCGATTTTGTCCCCATGCATGTTTGTTGTAAATTTACGCTGCAAATGCCTCACTATAGGCTCTTTGTAACCGAGTTTATGGATCAGATAGCATCGTTGTCCCCAAGCTATTAATGTATTAATGTTATTAATGCAGAATATTTGTTGCATGTTAGTATGTATATTGTATGTTTTCAGCATGGAATGTAGGAAAAGCTGCGTTTGAATGCACATAATCCAAGATGGCCTCTGCAGATGTGCTAACGAAGACAATGTTGCAATCTCTAGTGACAGGTTCCCCTCAAGAAATACACCATATCGGCAAGAACATTGTTGATGGAGCCACAGCAGACCGACCTCCTATTTCGGTTGATATTATCAATACAGTGGCAGAATAATATTGTCCTCCCTGTCATTTGATAATTATGACATTAATTTAATTCGTGATGGTACGCATTATGATTTCGTAAACTCGGAGCAAAACATTATGTAATAACCACCAAGAACCCAAGCAGTCTCGCGATTCGCACAGAAAATTTGATATTCTTCATAACCATTGATGTAGTAATTTGAAATTGAAGAAATTATGTGTAACCAAATGAATTCTACGAAATGCTTATTCATTGACTTGATGTTGCCATGGTAACCAGCGGCACTTTCTTTCCGCGCATAAATTCTATATTGTCTCGGAATTTTGACGGTTCAAGATGCCATAATGTGTAATAGCCGATTTTGTTCATGAAAGAAGTTTAATCATGACAGATTCGCAAGAAATGTGATTATTGCGAATACTGTGAATCAGTCAACTCAAATTCATCAAAAGTGAATAGTCTATAACTGTTCATGACTGGTACGGTGGCTACCGATGTCAAAACAGCCCCAAGGGTCGTGCGATCACTTATTTTTATAGCAATATCAGCATTGAAGCAGACGAAATCCATCCAAATATAATCCCCGCCGAGATCCCTTGACGTTCAGCTTCAACTGTCAATCTCGACACCAAGTCTGGCACGAAGCTTTTTTCTCTTAAATCAGTCTTTTGCTCGATGAGAGTATTTTGCAATGCCTCTCGAGGCTCAGATGACGGGACGGTTTAGTGAGATGTGTTAAAGCATCTCTCGATCATTTCCAGAGGACATCCAAGCCACGTTCATTGATGTCAAGTGCCTTCGTAATGAATGAAATGATGTTTTATTTACAGTCTCTTCGTTGGTAATTTTATTAGGTATTTTGCAATTAATTATTCAATGAGTTTAAAATTAAAGTTGACGGATTTTTAAGTTTACATTTCAAAATAATGTAGGTTCAGTGCAGTTCACGGGGAAGTTTTTATCGTGGCATTTCTTGGCAAATTAGAGTAGTAAATACGTATAATTATTTTGCAGTGATGGCACAATGGATTGCAAACAATCAGAGAACATATTTTTTTTTTATACTTAAAACTTGATTTTCACAGGAGAACTGAAGAGAAAGACAGATCTAATCTTTAACCTTTCAGGCAACGATTGTAATGCCCTCGTTGCCATGGCACCGGAGAGCTAAGTCAGGAATAGATCCGCCCATTTAGAGTAAAAGGTGCTCAAATGGACTCAGCATGATCCTTGGTTACATCGTCTGGAACTAGGGCAATCCGTGCGAGTCATCGAAACACAACGAAAGTCGAAACACATAAAAATCGAGTTACAAAAGTTGTTCACGATTATGTTTCTTTCGAGGTTTATGAGGTTGAATCCCGCAGTCACTTTCCGAAGAGAGGTCTTTGCCATCGCATATAGAAAGGGAGAACTCTGATGAAATTAAATACACACATAAAATTTAATAAATAATTCATTTTGATATAGCGCATTATCCACCGAAGTGCTTAAAACGCTGTTCTTAAATTACGATTATTTATTTTAGTTATAAGTTCCCAAAAATGAATTTGCTTAATTGAATAATGTAGTTATTTTATAACCACAATAATTATTATTGATGTTATGAAATAATATATATTTTGAATTACAGTAAAACCTCGATGTATCGAAGTTCGTGGGGTCAGCTCAAATACTTCGACTCAAGGATACTTCGAGGAATAGATCGAAGCCGTTATGATATGACCGTTATGATTCCAAACCGTGCTCTGACGTTGTGATTAATTATATGCGTTATGAATTCATAAACTATGAACAGTGATTTTATTTAACAAATATTTATCAACGTTTACGATGCCATGCCTTTCTTTGAATTTCTGTAGCCACCCAGTGGTAGCTTTGAATTCAGAATGACCCAGATCAGCAGCCAGTTTCAGAGCCTTAGTTTGGATGAAGGGTCCTGAGAGGGGGATCTTCTCTGCTCGAGCAGCCTTAAACCACGATGTTACGGCTTCCTCCACGTCTGGATATTCACAGAGGCGAGCTCTTTTTCGATCAGAACCGATCTCCCAGTACTGTGTCTTTATCTTCTCCGCATTCTTCATCCACTTTGAAAGTGTGTTGGCAGGAATGCCGAACTTGTCTGCGATCCCTTTTTTCTTCAACACCCCCTTCTCCACCTCGGATATGGCCTGGAACTTTGTCTCAAGCGTCTTCACGTCTAGCTTGCGTTTTGTAGCCATAGCGATGCTGATGAACTGATGATGCTGAAGACTGATGGTCGCTAAATTTATACCGTTTCACATGGAGCACAAACACACATAACAAACACCATTACCCTTTGATATTAAAGCTGTCATAAAGTTTATAATAGATCTGAGGCTGGATTTCTTTAGTTAACTCTAGCTTCGAATGCACGCGGTCTTTTGTCGGCAATACATTAAATATCATCACAAGCACACCAACAACAATGCCTTAGTCGAAATCCACGGTCTATTGATTTTAGGAGTCAGCCAAGATCTGGTCGCGGTCTTTTATTGGTCATTCAACAACATTGCCTGATAACTTAGTCGAGATCCACGGCCCGTTGATCTTTGGAGTTAGCCAATCAAAGCTCTGGTCGCGGCTCATTTTTTTCGACTTCGAGCTACAGATCGATAATATGTCTCGGGGACACAGAAAACACTTCGACACAAGGATAAATTCGAGAATGAGACGTTTGAGAGATGGATGCTAATGCTAATAGTAAAGTATAGGAGAATCGTCGGGACTTCGAAAACACTTCGACACAGGGAGACATTCGAGGGACGGGTGTTCGACACATCGAGGTTTTACTGTATAATGGTATATTGCACTTCGCACCGGTGTTCAGATAAGTTATGCCGGTATATTAATTAAACAAGTACATTAACCTTTTTTTACTTTGAGTAAACATATTATTTATTAATAATAACTAAGCTTTATAGTAGGCCTGGGTCACAGTGTCCTACAAATGTACACTTGTAGGTCGGTGTGACCCATCCATGACTATAATGATGGTCACCCTGCGGAACGGTCGCTCTGCTTGTTCAGATTGTCAGTGTGATGAACTCAATTCCAACAACGCAAATAAGGCGCTTGTCCATGCCTAAAACAGTGCTTCAGAATCTGAGAGAATACCGCACTCTTTTCTTCACCCAAAAGATGCCAATCCAGACACGACAAGAAGAAAGGGTCAATGTTGTTCTGGTTATGGGGTGGCTGGTTGTGAGGGTAAACGGTCAGTCACGTGAGATGCTTCTGTGAAGATAATGTGGGTTCTTCTAAGAACACCGACTATTATTACACTGCATCCTTATTATCGGATCGCCATGAGCTCGTTTGGACGTGGCTGCTTCTCTCATTGTTCATTAATATTTCAAAGAGACATTGGCGCCAGGTGCCAAGTTGAGTCAATGTGGGACAGTGGCGTCTTGCGACTCACTCTTGCCCGCTGAGATAGGAGGCAGGGAAAAATTATTTCAGAATATTATGTCTCGGATCTAATTTCAATTAATAATTTATGCTTGATTTCATTCAGTACCATCACCATGTTTCTGATACCAATGCTATAACATACTCGCAAGCAATATTCCGAATTCCAATCCTTATTGTTTTAGTTTACCGCCTAGAAACAATAATTTTAGTTGCACCATTTATAGACAGAATGTCGTCTGAATATTTTCAAAGTCAGACGGAGATCTCTCTCGATATTTAATTGGATCTTATTGTATTCAGTCGCTCAATTTCAGACGCTTGGGTATGCTCCCTGATTATACAATTATAAGGCCAATGGTCTTGTGCAATTACACATATAAACAGCCTAGAATTTCGGCGTAAATTCCTTAAGTTTACTGTGGAATTCGAGACGATATCTCTTTTCGAATAGTGTGGCACTTTCATAATACATGTAGATGATTTCAATATTAGATTTCTAGAATCCCCCCCCCCTCCTTCACACAAATATAGACGCCGAAGTTCCCTTTCAGTTTTTTTAATACGCCGATTCCGTGAGCTGTAGCCTATATGAGAATCTCACATTCACAGTAGTGGAGTATCTTAGCTGAATGATCCTGCATTTACAGCGGACGGGTTGGCTGAGAGAGTACAAAAGCTTCGGAATGACCGATCCGTTCGAAAAATCCTCGTAAATTGTATACCGTATATATGAATTAGCAGCAGCAGGTGTGACATTGAGCCTGGACTAAATTACGTTATGATTCAGGAAGTCGATCAATTAATAATTATACATCTTTCGTTCTGATCTGAGTACATGAGAGCAACCGTATAATGTAACCACTGCAGCAACCTAAGGCCACAGGTTCACTGGTTCCCTGGTCATATATATAACGACACAGGCACACACCGCTGACAAGTGGTATCTCATTGGCTGCTATTTATAATAACATTTAGTCTACTGGTGGTATTCGGCAAATACTGTGAATTCATTTTCACTCGCCTCGCCCTGTGAGCCATCCTGGGAATTCCGAGTGACGTCATGTGAAATCGAGTGAAATAGATGTACCAAAATAGGGGTGAGTTTTCATCGTTGTGTGCCGGTGCTTTTCAGTAGCGCCGGAATCCAGTGAAAGGCCACACGACGAACTTTATGATCATAACGCATAAGGTGCGTTATGAATATTTGCTTTCTCACTGGGACCATCACAAGAATTTAATGCCCTAAAAGAGGAATTACGTCCAGGTTTCCCGACAATTCCAATGTGGATCGTCGACCTCTTCAAAACAAAGGAGTATAATAATTACACTGTTTAGATTATAATAATGTTTATAATAACTAACGCAAATCCCTTGCAAATTGAAACAATAGCAGTTAGTGGTAACAGAACAGAACAGCTTGATTTTGAAAGTTGATCTGCATCCGTGCTGTTCAAATATTATAGAGGCGACTTGGCTCGCTCTTTCGATTGAGGGGTAAAGCCAAGGATGTTGCTGAAAATTCACAACTAAATTGATCATAGAGAAACCGCTTAAAACATTTGTTTTTGTTTTTGCTTTTCTTAAAAGCTGTGTGTATATTGTGAATTCGCACAATTTTAAATTTTTTACATTGTTTCCGTTTTTTCTTTCCAAAACTAGCGAGCTATGTACTCTAGTTTGTTGTTGTTGTTGTTGATATTATCATCAATGAAAATGAATGGATCTGTAACACTGACAAAACGATCGTCACAATAAGGTAAAACTATGATAGTGATGATCATTGGAATATAAAACTGAGCAAGATCTCTATACAATTAGCTAAAACCTTTATGGCAAATACCTGAGATCAACATTCATTATCCCGGGTTCAGGCTGAGTGCAATATTGCATAAATACGCATAATAAATAATGTTTTTTACATGAAACAATGCAGAAATATGCTATTCCATAATTCTACGTTTATTGATTGCAATGAAATGTCACAGCGTGCGTCAGCTGACTTCGATCCGTGGCGCCAGATGGCGGCACAGACGTGCCACGTGACATATAATTAAAAGCATGGTTTCTAAAACAAACATCCCAATTTTATTCAGGTTCTACGAGGAGAAGAAAGAAAATAATTAATGAGTGAAGGTTCCGACCACACAAATACAACAAACACGAAGATCAAGGAAAGAAAAAGAATAATATCGACATTGACAGAAACTGTCAATGTCGACTTTCACAAAGGCACAGGCGCCCCCCCGTATACTGCCTGAGTATTATTCATTTCATTATGAAATATCTTCAACTGTGAAACAACATCGATACAAGAGGAAGAAGAGGATGATGACATCGAACTCAGATGATATTAATTTTGTATGGAATAATCCTTGTCGAAGTTTATGTTGAGATCGTCATGTGAATTTCACGTTGTATTTGTTTTCTAACTCCGCCTTGTACCCATCGTATAAAGCAATGGCGCACCTGTGAACAGAACAGACAGCTGAATGTAATTGTCAGGTGTAAGCGTATAACTTACTTGGCGTATAAACCAGCTTTGTCCCAAGATTGCATGCCTGAATCTGCGTGGGGCATGTGGACTGTGTATGCATCGGGAACGATGTGGAACTTGAATCTGAAATTTACCATTTTGCAAATTAATATAAATTTAAACTGTTTCAACCAGTTTTTCATCAAACCCAAATCATCCACGTGAAAAAGTTAATATGATAAGTTGATGTATGATATTGACTGTCAATGATTGATGAACCAATGCTGACGCAATTAGAGAACGAAATATGGCAATTTTTACGGAAACAGGTTGATATTTTTTTGCTATTATTATTGTTATTTTTATTATTTTTTTTTTTTATTTATTATTTATTTTTTTATTTTTTATTTTTTTTGCATTTACACTTCTTGCACTCCCAAATGTGTGGGCTGGTGGGAACATGAAAGGTCACTGTTTCCAGGGTAGTCCACACCTTGGAGTGTTCATAGCTCTAGGTACATGACAATATTTTGTGGATTAATGTGAATTATCATGCAGTTTTATGTGAATATCTTTCAGGTTTGTTTCCGTTCATAATATTCAATATGCGCATGCACAGCTTACCCAGTGGCTGACACAATCATCAAATGTGTAATTTTGTCACGAATCCTGCCGACGAATCTTGGGTTGTATCTAGGTGTCTTGTCCTTGGGCATAACAACATAGGGCTCGAAATACTCTCTCCATTGAACCTGGGATAAATAGCAATGGAAATACCAGTTTAAATGATTGGGCGTCTGTCATACAATGTACGGTTCCTCAGCTGTCTTCCACCTGTCCAACTCCGTCCATTTGTGGGCACCGTCGAAATGGTCAATACTGAAAATGAACATAACGTAATGATAGGAATTCAACTAAATATGGACGATGTCGGTTCAGGAGTTAGACTAGGGAGATACATTATCAACTAATATATTAGAAAGTACTAAAGCTATTGGTATAGCCCAACAAAACTATGCCGATGTTTACTGGCTGGGGCAATCCTGGCATACATTTCGATTGAAATTGCAAGTTTGTCAATTTGTCGATGCACTGGACGACTGGATTACGCAACCAGATGTGCTGTGTGTGCAGAAAGGTGTACAGGTGTGCAACAGCATAGCATATTTGCCCAGATTTGCATAAAAATAAGGGCTATTTAATATGGGTAAAGTCAAATAAGGTCGCAAAGTGGTCCTTTAAAAAAAGCCCCTTTTCACTTCTCTTAGTTGTGGCCTGTGGGTCAGTGTAGTGGAATAAGGAGGTACAATATTTAGCAAGTGAATAAAACTTACTCCATCAGCTGAATCTTTTCTTTGTCAAGCAGATCCAGAACCTCTCGCTTCGATTTCGGATGCGCAATCTCTTTTTCTTTAATTTCAAAGGCGGGGATGACGATGAGCTATGGACGAAATAAATGAAATTATTTAGAATAATTTAAGATTATTGCATATTTTTTTTTTTACATTTACATTCTTTTCTTGGAAGCAATGCATATTTTATGCAGCGTTATCTATTAACCCACGCATTAATAAATTAAAATTTTGAAATTTCCGGTATATTCTTATAATCTCTTTTATATCCGTATTGGTTTCATCACAAAATGATCCACAATTAAATCATTACACCAGCTGTTAAATGTAAAATGCTAGCAACAGCAATACATCGTAACAGAGATCGTTGCCGTAAGCAATAAGTAGAGTAACCCGATATAATGTGTTGAACGTTCTCTTATCATAATATTATGTCAATCAAAAGCAAAATGCAACGGTGAGTATCCACCTGTTCAGATTATGATTCTATGATAATTATGATGATGGCAATCAATTAATATTGATATTAGTAAACATATACCATCAATTTATCATCAAATATATATCATCAATTATCATCAATCATAATTATTATAGTTCAAATATCAAAATGTGAGATTAATGAGATTAACAAGACAAACCTTGTCATCAGAGACGAATCCATCTCGGATGTAGCGCTGCATGATATCTTCGATCCCGGGAATGGGAACGAAGTCGACATCGCACAAAAATACGTATTTCGTCTTCACGGGATCAACGGCGATGTTTCTCATGATATTTGATGGATAGAAAAGCTGAAAAAAAAATCGTTGCCTATAGGAATTGTATTGATAATAATGATTGATATCTTATAATGACAATGCGCGATTCAAAATATTTTTTTCCGAAGATAGTTAGGACTAAGGCAAACCGTGAAACATAACCTTATACATGTACAGCCATGTTTACCACAATAGTTAGAGTAACCGCCAGAGTCACGTGTATAACATCAAAGCCACCTGTTGATACCGAAATAAAAATCACACTAACCTTACCGAAACTGAAGTTTTTGTTTGATCTACCCACGATGTGAACGCTAATTTACTAATACATACTGATCCGACAACTCCTTACCCCTTCAGTCTGCGTAACGTGCAGTTGGATGTTCTCTCTTTTCTGCAGAACGGGGTCGGTGCAGTAGGCGTGCATGAAATCGGCGATCTTCTTCGGTGTGACGTAAAAGTTAGCTGCCATTGGTCCCCGCCAGCTCTCAGCCACCCTTCGGAGTCTCTCCAAACGGTCTGGGGTCAACTGGGTCACGAAGGTGATCTGATTGAGGTCCCCCATATCCGTCTTGATGATGTCATGCCAGAACTTTCTCGGTCTGGTTCCGTCAAGTTCAAACTGTTTGCAAATTTTCTCAACATTGGCATCAGGAGGAATTTCTTCCACTGTGGGATAAACGTTGTGGTGTCAATTAAGTATTATTGTGCAATACTTACTAACGCTATCGTAGTCTGCTGTGGTGTAAATGCTCAAGACTTTTTCAATGTCAAACCTGTTGAAGCAGTCAAGGGTGGCATTGCCTGTTGAGGCTGGAAGCCCACTTCCTCCTACAAAAGTAACATTGTTATAAATGCGGCTGTTCTAAATGTAAAATGTATTACTTGTGTATTTTGCTAGTGGAACAGTCATACATGTATTTACAAATCAGCATAATTTATTCGCCGCTATTGCGCTTTACAAACCCGAAGAACTTCTGACACCAAGATGTCTTCCAACATCTCCCCTGATTTTCATGCATATAAGGAAAACCAGGAATCCTGTGATCACATGATATGGGTGGGCTCTAAGTCGACGAATCAGACGAGCCATTTTGGACACGTGAAGATCGTTGAACGCCACTGCAAAGAAACAAAGAATATAACACATTAGTAAAAATATAAGCGTTTCATCCTAAAATCTTTATAACCATTAAATTAGTCAGCCTTTGATAGGACAAGTGGCTCTGTATGTCGATTGCGATGTCAGGTTTCTCTCAAGGATTGTTTCATTTAGCCTCTCTATGTTCCAGGTTCGTTGCAGCATACAGATGACATGAAGGCATCATGTCTACAGTGTGGTCAATCAAGAACTATTTGTGCCACCAACCTTAGTAGCGAAGCCGTATATAGCTCTAACTCGTATATGCATACAGAAATTGAACAGGACTAGTTCAATATAAACATATATCAAACAAGCACAACCTGTGGATTCATTTCTCAGATAACTTCACAGAAATTAAATTGTTTCTAAATCTCTTGATCATCCATGAACGTGAGTAGGGAGGTTGAAGACTGAACTCTTCACTGATTTCCCGAACAGTAGTCACACCGTTGGTCACACACCACTGATCATGCACATTTAACGTTGCAATATGCGGCCAGAATGATCAGCTCATAGGTAATCAAATTTGTAAATCAGCAGTTTTGATATAGCATGTGTATGTAGTTTGCAACAAGATAGCTATCATTAAAAATAATTGAATAAAGGCGATAGTGACATATGCCTGATTGTAAATCGATTTGTATGCAAATCATATGAATGTCCAGTTGGTAGGCAACTTCAGTATTGCAATTGCTCATTAATTCTATATCAACATAAGGCAGTAACCCCAAAACCATAAACAGATACAATAATAACCGAATTCTGCACACATGAACTGGATATACCAATCGGTGTTATCTGAGCATTGAAGCGATCCGTCAAATAACCTCGATAGAGCCTACAGGGACTCCGAGGTTGACTACAATCACTATTCATTGCGCAGCTTTAATTTCATTCTATGATTTAGAAGCCAAACTAGAGCGCATTTCAATTTTCTGCTCCATCGAAATGCTTATTGTGGAAAATCCTCGATTTTCCGAGCAGTTTTCAGAGATGGGGATTTTTTTTTTTTTTTTTTTTTTTTTTCATATGACAAGTGACTTCAGAATAATGTAACACTACACTGTTGTAGTCTGACTTTTCTCTAATCTGTGTAAGTGGTACCTATTACTCCAGCCAAGGGGAGGAGTGGGAGGTGATATTTTAAGTTGACGAACAATAAAAATGTCAGGGCCATTGATTGAAAAAACAAATATAAAACATCAATAGACGTCATACACACTGGAAAAAACCCCTTCATCTCAAATGTAGCGAGTAACAATATTTTTCGTCTCATTGCATTCTAGCCATTAATAAATCGATTTAATTTTCACTTTTCATTTTTAATTTACTTTTAAATTTCAGAGCTTGTGAATTAAAGAACTACGTAATTAATCAATGCTAATTCAAGAGACAAACATACCCTGATTACGTAAGTTTAAAACGTGGCAAGTCTTACCTGCGAACACCTGTTGATGCTGCAATCCTTGAAATGAAACTGAGGATGAAATTTGTATCTAGCTACGAATGCATATGAATAAGCCATCCCAATAATCAATTCAAAAATCAATCGATTCTAATTATATTCTGGTTGTCTGATGTTTGAATATGTTTAAAGGTGCATTATACATAAGTTACTGGTTAAGGTCCGCTGAGATTTATGGGAATCGAAAGTTAATATACATTTTAATATCGTTTCCAGGTAAAATTCATTGATAATTTGATACTAGGTATCATAGACAGAAGACCTGCCGGAGCCGTTGCCTTCCTGCAACTTTTGCACTAAATATTACATGTATATCTTAAAATAAATCCGTGTCTGGATAATCAAAATACTAAGCATGGGGGCATATATGCCCATCATATTATGTAATCTGTACGACTATTTTATTACTCCAAAAATACTGTTTTTTTTCATTGTTAAGAATAGGCTCACCTTGCGTCTCTGTAGCACTGCAGTCTTTTGACAATGTCGTGCATCGAGTTTTACATATTATCCGCATTTTCTGATATTGTATTATGTAATCAGGTGACGCTCAACACAATAAATGGGAATAATTATGGAAATTATTGGCCCTTGCATTGCATTGCTCCAATACAATGGTAACGAACATGAAATCATTGTATAAGGCCTAAAAGCTCTATTTGTGTCAGCTGTGTGCATGATATATATATATCCTCAGAACATTAATTGCCTTTAATCCCATACCAGGAACTGTGTTTCCGTATCGATGATTCAATGGCTTGTCGGAATTTCGTCGTTGAACAAATACAATTGCCAATTTGAACATTTCATCTACATTACCAAAAGCCAAATTTCATCATGGTTTCAAAAATTTACTTTGTCTTCTCAAAATTCAGTGACTATATAATAGTAGTATAATCACTTGACTCAATTATTTAAAGGCCCCTTATGTTTACAACATTATGTTCATTACTTAATTTTTTTAATTTAATTTTTGTTTTTGCACCTCTGCTCCACATGTTCTTCGGGCTGGGGGCAACCCCAGGCTATTCTACTTTACCCTTGCGGTCTTTTGTGGCGTTATCTTGAAATATCAACCTTGATGTATTCAGTTTATCTTATGTTTTTTTCATTCAAATCAATACTCAGTCATTTTCTTATATTAAACTATTAGTCAGTTTATGCCACATACCATGTTGTCTGTCTTTTCCTGCTATGTTGCTTCAGCTAGATCATCACGAGCTTCAGAACATGCACATGGAAGCAACGACGATAATGCATAAAAGTAACCAAATGCACCAGTTTGGTCTGTACTGCTGGTTTGAATAACTTCCAATTGGCTTTTGGTGAAACAAAATGTTACTTTTCTGAGTATAATTATATATTCCGGATGTTGATATGGTAGATGTGGAAATCATTGGTTTGAAACAGTTTACTATAAATCATTGGTATAATGCAGTTTCCGTATAAATAATTGTTTTTTGCAGTTTGCATGTATATCGCTGGTTTAATGCAGTTTACACAGATATCATAGGTGTAATGCAGTTTACGCGTAAATCAGTGGTTTAATGAACTTATGAGGAAATCATTGGCTTAAAGCAGTTTATACGGAAGTCCCTGATTTAAAAGAGTTAATGTGGAGATCATTGGTTTAATAAAGTTTTTAGGTATGTGAAAATTACTGGTTTAATGCACTTTGAATGGATATCATTGGATATCAAGTTTAAGGGAATCCTTCAGTTAATGCAGGCTATCTGGAAATCATTCGTTTAATGCAGTTTATGTGGAAATCAAATGTAATACTGTGTACATGGAAACATTGGCTTAATGCAGTTTACGTTAACATTATTGGTTTAACACAGCTTTCGTGGAAATCATAATTATACTTTAATGCACTTTTGTATCTCGTACAAATTGGGCCAAAATGAGGTGGGTGGTATGAGCCTCCAATTGACCTTTTGTTGATCTAGAAAAGTTCAAGTTTGAGTGATAATATTGCGAGATAATTAACACAATTAGTTTTTATGTGCGGAAAAACACGGGTGCTAAAATAGAAGGGTAAAATCATCTTTTCAGGCTTCAATTAAATATGTCGTTTTTTTATTTTTTCTTGATCGTTTATTCTCCCAACTTGTGTGTAACCTTTGATCAGAGGATTCCAACCTTGATGCTCAGAGGTCTTTGTTTTATCCTGTTTTGATCTGAGTGGATGTACACATCACACGTACACATAGAAGTATATACTTGTAGTATATTAATAAATCCATTAATATTTTCGTGGGCCTTGAAGTACCAAGTGTTCAACTAGGCAATTTATTTTTTTTTTTTGGCGCCCAACGCTTGCGTTAAATTGGTGCAAGAGCCAAAAACCGGAGTCTGGGGTCATCCCCTAGCCTTTTTGAAAGATCCCAAGGTGTCTTTAATCAACCGGCATGCTAACATAGATAGTAATACCACCCGATACGCATCGTCTCATCCTATAAAGTATGTGACGGGAGAGCGATTTGTCAGGTTAAGTATATGGTCACATGAGATCCCTTAGGGTAATTGATAGTTTACGGTTACCCTTCCCGTTGTATTCGACATTACACGTATACGAAGGGAAAACAACCCATAACTATACTTTAATATCCCTATTCCGTTTCATACTTTATTGAATGAGGGGATGCGAATCGAGTGATAACACACAGCCTTGTTTGCAGTCGGCCAGCACCGCAGAATCACCGAGGAATGATAACAAATGATAACTCACAATCACAAGAAAACAAGAGAATTGACGGAGGTTATTGAAAGTTGATATCACGTACTGAATGAACTTTCGACATGACCAAAAGGTAAGCTCATTTGACAAAAAGATAAATCTTAAGTGCAGGCGATAACAGGGCTATTAACCAACCAACATCGCATCATTATTTGGCCCTCCTAGGAGCAAATTGCGAAATGGCAGCCCACATTTATAATGAGGCTTTACTCATTTGATTAATTCATTCATATTCGTCGCGTCAATTAATTTTCAATCTGGTGCATTGAATCACACCTGTTATTTAGCATGTTATTTAGTACAAAAATACTGCAATAGGGATCAGAGCCTAATCGATGTTTTTAAATCGGGCTGAAAATGCCAAGGTCAACGAAATATCAAAGAAACGCCATCATCTACGTGATTGTTAAGAGAGGAATCGAATACTATTCGTAAAAAAAGGCTTTTTACCTAAGCTTAGATCCCAGTAAGTTGGGACCCAGTTTTCGGCATCGGTTATACATACTGCACCTTATTGAACAAATCGGGTAATATTAATGATATATGAATTAAGTCAGTCTTCTCAAGCTATCCCATTAAGACATACTAAAATTGAAATACCTTCTTAGTCGAACCTAGAATGCAAGTGTAAACGCAATTAAAAACCCAAGAAAGCCCCTTAATAATTCTCTTGACGACATTGCCGTAATGCCGGTATAATGTACATGGTCAATGGTCTTAGTTTGGCTTTCCCAGAGTTTCCAGCAATTCAATTTACATAGATGAAAGTGCACATCACAATAGCATGATCCCGAATTATATGACTCGTGCACTATTACGAGCAACATACATGCAATAGCGTAAACCACAGCAAATCACCACACACGGTGCACGTACCGACATTAAACGCTAATGAAACGGTAACGGCACAACCCAATGTCTAAATCGACGCTTCACTTACTATTGGCTCGTTCTGTCTTAGGGCTGGTCATCTTGAAAGGCCTAGTGGGAGTTATCCCCTTTTAGACCACAGGGCAGAAGTGAGATGCTTAACCTAGCGCACCCCACGGCAGAAAGAAAGACCAACATCCGTGGTACAACATGCTGCCAAGAGCTGTGACGTCATGAATTTTTAATCACTGCAAATTGAAATCAGCAACAGCTGCTGGTCATGCTCTCATGAGCAAACAGCGTGTAATATTTTGGCGATTTTTTTTTTTTCGATTAGGAAGGGTTGCAATGTGTCATATAATTATTTAATTGATTCTTTATTTAATTCGATTGACTAATTAACTATTTAACTCATTAAATTGCTTAATGAACTAACACCACTTAAAAGTACTCAGCAATACAGATAACTGTTAACTGTATATTTCTCGAAAAAGAAAAAAAATAACAGAAAATCAATTTAGAACATAGATATTTCAATGCCTTTACAAAAATCCATTATTCATAGCAAGTATCTGTTTACTTATTTATTTATTTATCTGTTTATTATTATTATTATTATTATTATTATTATTATTATTATTATTATTATTATTATTATTATTATTATTATTATTATTATTATTATTATTATTATTATTATTATCATTATTATTAGTAGTAGTAGTAGTAGTAGTAGTAGTAGTAGTAGTAGTAGTAGTAGTAGTAGTAGTAGTAGTAGTAGTAGTAGTAGTAGTAGTAGTAGTAGTAGTAGTAGTACGTGACTAGCTCAAGATTGAAGATTGGTCACTTGCCCCCGATTTCAAATGGAAGAAAATGGCAGTTTTATGGTAGCTCACTTGCTCGATATTGTTCATAGTAATATTATATCGAATGTTGTGTGCTAACTTGAAATGATTAATTTTAGAATATCATTGCGTCATTTTAGATTCAGGTTATCTCTCCTAAAGAATGGCTTAAGTAAATAGTGCAGTCTCACTTTCAGTCCACTTTCACAGTCCATTAGTCGGCTGTTACTTGATTGACTATACGAGTGGTCTGTACCTCTTAGCGTTGAACTATAAGGATCTCAGTATTTTCTTGATTTACTTCACTGAGTTGACGACTTTCTCCGTCGGCGCATAGAGTACAAATGCTTTCTTGTATACACCTGGCGTGTTGTTTATCAAACTCGCAAGAATGACCTTGTTGCGTGCTTGCTGAATGCCTGAAGCTTGTAAAAATGGCCTTGCTGAATGCCTGAAGCTCACAAGAATGACCTCATTGCTGGCTGGTTGGATGCCTGAAACTCACAAGAATGACTTCGTTGCTGGCTGGCTGGATACCTAAAGCTACCAAGAATGACCTCCTTGCTGGCTGGCTGGATGCCTGAAGTTAACAAGAATGACCTTGTTATTGGCTGGCTAGATACCTGAAGCTGCCAAGAATAACGTCGCTGTCGGCTGGCTGAATGCCTGAAGCTGCCAAGAATAAACTCGTTGCTGACTGGTTGGATGCCTGAAGCTCACAAGAATGACCCCGTTACTGGCTGGGTGGATGCCTAAATCTACCAAAAACGGCCTCGTTGCTCGCTGGCTGAATGCATGAAGCTACCAAGAATAGCCTCGTTGCTGGCTGACATAATGCCTCAAGCTCCCAAAAAATGGCGAGTTTCGAGTTGCGAGTTGCGAGTTGCGAGTTGCGAGTTGGCTGGATGCCTGAAGCTGCCAAGAATAGCCTCGATGCCGGCTGGCTGAATGCCTGAAGCTGCCAAGAATGGCCTCGTTGCTGGCTGACTGGATGCCTAAAGCTCAAAAGAATGACCTCCTTGCTGGCTGGCTGGATGGCTGAAGTTCACAAGAATGACTTTGTTATTGGCTGGCTAGATGCCTGAAGCTGCCAAGAATAACCTCGTTGCCGGTTCTACACAATATTTCAGATTTGTCACACAATGCCTTTGAGCGCAAACGGGCTTTCAATCGAGCGTACATTAATTCCTAAAGTGACATACTTTTAAAGATTTGTGACTTCTCTTTCGTCTTTCGTTCGTCGTCGGTTCTCGGGGTTACTCATCTCGGATTCCTTTTCAAGATTTCTTGGACCTGCTCCGAGTAAGGGTGAAATACAAATGCGCAACTCGTTCCCTTGTAGTCGGCATTATTAATAAACATGATGTTAACGAGTAATTTACTGTACTCTTATAATAATCTTATCGGGTGGTCATGCCTGTTGGTGATTGATTGTCATGGATACAACCAGCACTAAAGGCAAAAGCCCCAGTGTATTAGCCCACAAGACATTATAGGATATCGATTTATTATGATCTATGTAATAAAAGGATATGAAAAGCTTTTTTCTCTCTCTCTCTTTCTCTCTCTAGTAGTCTGCATCATGTCATTCAGGACAAGCAGCGTTTACTCGACCGGTCAGAATACTGCATGGCATCGGATGCGTTCTGAACTTCGGACATGGCCAGGTGTGCACCCACACACCGTGTGGGTGCCATGCGTCCCCCGTCGCCTTCTCAGGGTACCTCTCACTTCACGGTCATTGACCGCTCGAGAAGATGGACAGCTCCACTTGTGATGGATGTGCTCGTGCTTTCGTCGGTGGCTGTGTTGCCTTCCACCTGGGCGTTCTACGGCACATCTCGAATAGTCGAGGCAGCCTGTTAATTTTGACGCTCAGCATGACTCACAGTTTGGGGCCGCTCTCATTCACACGCGGCCCATCACGCACGATTGACTTGCCCTCACTGGATGAATGAGCTGCCTTGGGCCATGCTTGGCCTCAGATGCACACCGAAAGA
Organism: Capitella teleta; assembly: GCA_000328365.1. Taxonomy (NCBI): domain Eukaryota; kingdom Metazoa; phylum Annelida; class Polychaeta; family Capitellidae; genus Capitella; species Capitella teleta. The sequence continues at coordinate 183,156 of KB311229.1, forward strand.
GAGCCTCGACTAACCTGGTCTAACCGATGTAATTTAACTAGCGTTTTGACGCCGTTTGCATGGGTCAGCGTGCACTCGCAATAGCATCAACAGAGCCTCGATAGGCAAATACAAGAGCTGTAAATCACAATGAAATATTTATTTACATTTACTGGTACAGCAAGTGCTTGCCGTTCTGAATAAATCATAACGCAACATGCAAGATAGAAAATTCAGCATACTGACGGATGGAGTATCATAGCGCATTGCCCATCATAACGTCCCCATAGCATTTGGAACTTGCGAATAGCGAATTTCACTGGTTCCCTACATTGTGTAACACTCAGTTGGCCGCTTCGACCACTTGTGCTGTGGCGTCGTCTGCTCGATAGACAATGGGTTCCCTGGTCATGTATATAATAATGACACAAGCATAGACTGATGACAGGTGGTATCTCATTGGCTGCTATTTGTAGTAACATTTAGTCAACTGGTCGTATTCGGCTAATACTGTGAATTCATTTTCACTCGCCTCTTCCTGTGAGCCTTTGGAATTCCGAGTGACGTCATGTAAAATCGAGTGAAATGGATGTACCAAAATAGGGGTGAGTTTTCATCGGTGTGTGCCGGTGTTTCTTTCCAGTTGCGCCGGAGACCAGTGAAATAGCGAATTCGTGCCGTACAGGACGTCGAATGTGCATCAAGGACACCATGAAGTGTCATTACTGTCATAAAAGCAAAATTTAGTCATGTCGATAAACTGATTGAAAAATGTACTTTTCGCAAACTATTTTAGCGCCATTTCAGAGCACGATATTGCAAATGTTACTGTTTTAAAAGAATTACTTGAAGCTCGGTGTGGCTCAATAGACTGCATATTGAGTCATACCGAAATTAATGCACTCCTTTATTATTTATGTATTACCTAATTAAGTACTGTTTGCAGTTCTGTTAAACTTACTGTTTTTGTTTTTCGTATAAAATGTACAAACATGAGTTTGTGAATAAAATGATATATATAAAAGGTATCATGAATGATGTATCCCTTGATAAACTACAATAAAGAATACCTGGATATATTTCAAGTAACAAGATTCGTCACTCATGATGCCTCTGAGCATTATTTTTTTTAATAGAAATAATAATAATGATAATAACATTACAAATAGCCCCGGAAATAACATATTTGTTCAATGCACATTCATATACTGCATACACTCCATGCAGTAATGGATGGTATGAATTTGTTTGTGTTGTTTTTCAGTAATAAATACTTGAGAGAGACCACAACTCAGGACAGGGTTCTACGCATTGATAACCAGATCTGTAGGTATTTGTATGGGTCATATTCGTTGATTAGCGACTAATCAGTAATCACATAAAACAATATTCATCGAAATTTTCATCGAAGACTTCCATGGTCATGCAGAGGCACCATAATGACCAGATACGCATCTCCTCATCCTGTAACATATGTGACGCGAGAGCGATTTGTCAGGTTAAGTATAAGGTCACACATTCGGGTATTTGATTTATATACGGTTACCCTTCCCGTTGTATTCGACATTACAAGTACACGAAGGGAAAACAAAGGGAAAGGTTTCTCTCCGTGTACAACTGTGCATGTAATGTAGTTAAAATTAATATACGGGGATGGAAAATGAGTTCGAGTTATATAGAGTTTTCGAGTTATGGGAGTTTGCATATCATTACAAAGTTCAATACATGGGTATAGGGATGGACTTGGGGATTCAAAATGGCTTCGACTTATAGAGCAATTCGAGTTATGAGTGTTTGACTTATCGATATAATACTGTATAACTAGTTTAATTATAATTCACAATCTTTACAACCGTGGCCCGATGGACTCTCGAACCCGTGATCTCGAACGACGTTAGTTAGTAAACAGCTAAAGAAAAATCTGAAAGATTTTGACGTGACTGCATAGTAATGCTACAGACTCTTTCAGATCTGTCGCCCCTCTACACAGTACAAAATGATGATTTTATATTGCCATAAAACATAATTATACTCTTAGCTCATTACTTCTAACAAGTTTTGAAAACCATATGCTTTTTAACATAATTATAATGTTATGTAATAATGTAGCATGAGCGGACAGACAATACGACTTCCTACTGGGTCCATTGTGCACATACAAAATTAGAATACAATAATATGGAAAGCCTTATTTGAACAGAACAAACATTACTATGTTTCTAGGGCTTATAAGCCTTACCTCTGGAAGAGTGTTCTCCAATATTTATTCTGTTAAACTTTGCTATGATATTACATGCATAATTGTATTCATAGTATTTGAGCCTATAATTATAGGCCTAAATATTACTTCAATAATTATTAGATTAGATATCAATTAGTATTAAATGACCTGCTTGATGTTTTCGATCATTGTTTTGTAAGCATGATACTTTGCTTGAACTCGAAGTCAGTCATAGCCAGCAATAGCCTCTTCTCCGTATTGCATGAATATCCCTTGTTTGAAGTGCGTATATTTCTACTCAGTGGCAATGTGAACTGCAAACTATATAATTTACGATCGGGATTTGGAATAAATCATGAGCTTTATAGTAGGTTGAAACATTTATATATAAATGTATATATAGAACACGATAGTGAGTTGCCACATAAAGGACTGACCAGGCTCTTGACCGACATGGTCATCGCTATCACTTGATCTTCGCATTGTCCTGCTTTACATATTTGATCCGCATATCCCGTAGAAATCAAGTGTCGAAACGCACAGGTGAGCACAACGTTGAATCAGGAATTCGGGATAGTAGACGCCATGCAAAGTACAACACAGCGACAGCTGTTCTCCGATTGTGAACTAACAAGACAACCTGTTTCAAAAGAAGACGAGCTATGTGATTATTTCCCTCTCGTATAATTTTGCACCCTTTTATGTCAGTGACAGTGATGACAAGGGTAATAAAAATTGCATTAATACTGATTTATTAACATCGGTGATGGATCTTGGTTCAGTCTAATGAGAGAATGCGAGTATTATCCCCATGCTATGTATATATATATATATATATGTCTGTGTGTGCTTATATATTTGCCATGCTGTCGTTTGGTGGTCGGCAAGGGATACCAAGCGATATGTCAGTGTAAGACGCAGAAACTTCGATATGCCGACTTCTGGTAACGAATAATATTGTCTGGGGACATGAGCATCTCCTGGGATGTATTTCCAGACGTAGGCTTCAGAGATCTCTGAGAATTTGTTCATAGAGAGAGAGAAAACAAAACACATTTATTTGGCTATTGAAATAAAATATATACACAATTATTATAAATTTGGGTGTAATTTGCCGCGAGACCAGGCTATGGCTCAAACGTGAGCCGTTATCGATCTGGCTACCCGGAGAATACACTTAAACGAAATCAAACAGGAACAAGAATAAAATTCAATGAAAAAAAAATATAAAGAGATCACGCTTAAGATTAAATTCTTACATTTTGTTCTTAACTCTGATAATTTATCATTGCCTCGCTTATACACCCTTACTCTTAAGGCCTTGCTTAGGACTCTTATGCCCGAATTCTCGATTGTAGCCACCAAGCTATTTATTGCTTGACGTCATCAAAGAGATCGATGGCAGTGAACGGTGACGAGCTTAAGCTCACGGTATAAAAGCAAGGCAGCTTAACCAGGCCATGGTTACCCAGGTGAAAGCGAGTAAAATTCGATCCACCACCACCAGGCCATGGCATTGGACTCACTTGACGATCAGCCGAACAGCCACAGCTCATGAGTTACTGCTCAATGGCTATAATCGAGAATTCGTGCAATAGTCTTAGGAATTAAAAATTCAGAGTTTCGGAGCTACAAACAGTCGTTAAAAATATTATCTACATGCCAGAAATGTATTGATTAAATTTCACCATTCACCACTTATGATAAGACAAAATTCAAATAATGGATAATCAATGGCAATTGTAGTTGTTCCAGCCAAGTAAAAAAACGAGACGATTGATTCTTTCAATTCAGAAATCATAAAAAAAAAATAATAATAATACCGAAGTTTGTTCGTGCTACGGTGACATATTGCCTGGTATCTCTTGCCCACCACGATTGCCCTGTAAACAAAACGATTTAAGACATATCATATATGGCATTCCTTAAAATAGATTGTGATAGATAATCTATATAATATATATATTTTTTTTTTATAACCACACTGTTGATAGAAAATACCAACGCATTAAAGAATAAAATAAGAATTATGAATGTGATCCCCGATGAAGTAATGCATAATGTAAATACATCAGAAGAGCTGATGAAATAAACAATAATGAGTTAAATGCACCTATTCTCCAACTAAATATTCAAATGCACTTATAATGTAATTTGTACGTTCTGATCCATGTAAGTCTGTCATTTATTATTATTATTATCAATATTATTATTATTATTATTATTATTATTATTATTATTATTATTATTATTATTATTATTATTATTATTATTATTATTATTATTATTATTATTATTATTGTTATTATTATTATTATTATTATTATTATTATTATTATTATTATTATTATTATTATTATTATTATTATTATTATTATTATTATTATTATTATTATTATTATTATTATTATTATTATTATTATTATTATTATTGTTGTTATTATTATTATTGTTATTATTGTTATTATTGTTATTATTGTTATTATTGTTATTGTTATTGTTATTATTATTATTATTATTATTATTATTATTATTATTATTATTATTATTATTATTATTATTATTATTATTATTATTATTATTATTATTATTATTATTATTATTATTATTATTATTATTATTATTATTATTATTATTATTATTATTATTATTCTATCGCTATCACAACGTTATGATTGCAAACGATAGTAAGTCCAGTCAGAGAAGATTTAAATAACGATTTCGCCACCAAATAATAACGGTAGAAATGGATCAATATACACGTAATTTGATATATATTTATATAAGTCAAATAAACAAATAGTATTTTTCCCCCGGTTATTGCTCGTTCAATGTCTCAATTACACAAAATGAAATTGAATGTGCGAGTATGTGCCAATAAATATATTAGCAGACTCTTGAAAAGTATGGAACACAAGTGAACACTGGGATTGCGTGGATCATAACGCACCTCACTACATGGAACTCTGCCATTATCGTGCTACGTCGCAGCGTATTTCATAGCGCCCCGAGCCCCTGAATGCACATTCATAATGTAAAATGCGATCGTAAATTGTACACAAGAGGACTTACATGTGCTGTGCCTTTAGATTGTGGTGATGTTTGCACAACTAACTCTTGCGTTACTAAAACAACATCATGCAAAATAAGTATCCATCTAACATACTCAGCACAACTAATTAAATTTTATCCTCAAACCATCTTACGTATGACGTAATATACTGTAATGCCGAACTTGTCTTACTAATCCAGAGTTTTAGCTAAGGATAACATGTCTGGTTCTGGTACTCAGACTTACGTAATGCGTAATATGTGACGATCGATTCATTGGGTGCATATGCAACTAGTAACTCCAAAAATATCTCCTACAATACATCTTGATAGACTACTGGCTGCGCGATGTACTTGGAGAGGAAATTGATTTTAAAAAGGAATGTACGCAAGACAGGTTATACAAATGAATATTAACGTTATTACACCATCTTTAGATACCTGATAACGAATCGAAAATGCGCGTTCTGGATTACACGTCAAAGAAGGTGAAGCTATTCTCTCTATACATATTCCAGTTCCCCACACTCACCCTCGTAGTCCAGGGAGTATACGCATTTTTCTATAAGGATATCGAAATAGGCGTTGAATGCGCATTCGGCATGAGCTCCATGACGTGTAAACCTTTGATGTGAGTGATCAGTTGATCTACGTATTTGAGTTCTGTACAATTCGGCTGTTTCATCGCTGATTAAATGGTAATCGACTTACCATTCCTTAGGCCTACTTAATTGAAACTTGTACCACACAAAACCCCGAATGATGCGCAGCGTCCGTGTTGTCCATGAGCCAGTCCTCGATCGGCCAGTGTCTCCGTTCCTGCGAACTTCTTCAAAGGTCAATTGCATTATTGATTACAGTCATTAACCAAATACCATTCCAGAATATGATTTAGTGATACAGAAACCTGGTAAATTCGTTGAGGTCCAAAGAACAGGCCAGCGTTTGCTATGCCTGCACAATAAAGGAGGACGTCTATGCAGCGGCTCCAATTCTACATCGATTATCCACGGGTTTGATGGTCAGCTCCAAGCTCGTAATAACAAAGACACCTCACAACCAATCACTTCATATTGGCTCTAATTTACCTTCAACATATATGCCAAGAAGAGTATTGAGGATAATTAGTCTCAAAGGTTGTTGCTACGAGAAAAGTGACCGAGAGAGAGTTTTTTCACGGGAAACATTCATGTCTTGAATTACATATATATAATAGAATCATACATGTTGGGCCGCCTAGTTTCTAATAGACAATGCAGTAAATCGGAGCGTTCCAGGTATTTGTTATCTAACACTGATGGACATGTTTGTTTCCCGCTTCTCGACGCACCTTTCTGACACCTCAGTATCGCTAATTGCCTCTTGGTAGATGGACGCCTTTCCGTGCATGCTCTGCTCGAAGGTATACAAGCGTAGGCAGAGCTTGTTGACTTAAAAACAAATTATACATCATGTAAGTTAATAATTCACCCCTGCATGCCATCTCGAGCAGTCTACACTAAGTCACTGACTGCCCGTTCTCTGACAGCCCTCCTCAGTGAAATATTAATGCCTCGCTGATTTATTCCCACGACAATAACTCAAAATTTAATGCCTTGCAGATTTTCGCTGAAGTGGCGCTGCTGTAGGAGCTGCGTAGATGAGGCAACGCAGACGGCGAATGCCATCCACGGCAATTGCGCGAGCGAAAGTGATGACACCTTAAGTGACGTAAGCCACAACCTCATTCTAGGTGGCTCCGTCTGCACCATTGTCAAGTTTTCCGTGTACAAAAGAATACATTTCAAAAATTTTCTGGAAACATGAACCAATGTTGTATTTGGTTGATATCTATTGATACTGAGCCTCATATTAACATTTCGAAATAGAAAAATATAAAGTGAATTTAGCTGCAGGGAAAATGCTTGGGTGCACAGACCAAGAAACAGCAACAAAACAGCAACAAATCAACCAGGCCCTCAAAAACTATAGGCCAATGACAACGACATTTTTTTTTTTTTTTTTTTTTTTTTGCATTCGTTATTTCTGCCTAATGAAACAAAATCAATCTCTAATAGAAGTAGATATTTTTTGTGCATGACTTAAGTACATACATGTGCTGTTGGTAATCTAACTATGGCATGTATTCACTCTTCAGTAACTCAGTGTTCACAAATAATCCGTCATCTGCGCATGCGTTGGTTAAGAATCAATTCCCTGGTTTATTCGATCTTTTCATGAAGATGGATCAGAAAATATTATTAATAGAATGGTTTCGGTTGATTATTGTTTTATACATTATTATCTCGTCCTCATAGAGTTCACGAAAGCAGGATCAATATGAAATCGAACTCGAGTCCAGTGCATCGAATAAGCGAATCAATGCCTCAATTTCTGATGACTGAGCCTCATGGACATTGAGGTGCATTCAATGAGTCAATCGTGGTTGACATCTGGATAATGGTACTTCCGACCTTTCTCGTTCATCAGATATCTGTATTGAAAGCCACTTCGGTAAGTCAATGTCCATACACTCGCAAGATATCAAGGATTGATGACTCAAACAAATAAATTCCCTGCATTTGTAAAAGTAGCGCGAGATGATCAATGTTTAGCAAACAAAGTTCCTGACTCTTTTCTTGAGCCGGAAACCTTAGGTTTGATTAGTCATACATACTTCAAGAAATAGTCCTCATAGTAGTAGTGGGAGGTAAACAAGAACCCATGCAATTATCATGCTTCCATTGAGGTAACCTGAATTGGCCTTGATCAGCAAGTTGCCTGGTTGAAGGTCACACGCGGGGTGAATCAAAAGTGACTCCAGTCCATTGAGACCAGCAGTATTTTTGTTATCTCACAAGACTGACTGAATGTCGGTACTTAGGCGTTGAGTACAGCATAAAACTTCCAAAATAGCCGGCCACTCCAGTAGCTGCAATGAAGTAGAATCCCACGACTTCTTTTACGTCTGAAGCGTTGCTGTTGTCGCGTGACATGGATTTTGGCTTCGTCGAGGGAAGCCATTTGCGTTCCTCGATGCGTGAACTAAATTCCAATCACTCTTTTAGGCCAGTCAGAGCGGATTGGCTTTTCGCAACCTTTGAGTTCCTTCAGTTGACGACATCGAAGGTGCTTTTTTTTCTCCCTCGAGAGAGCGTGCTATACAAACAGGAGTCATGCCAGTTGCCGAGTTGTATTGAAAAGACCAACAAACTATTTATTGGCGGAATACATAAAAGAAGAAGGAAAAATTTCTGTAAACAGAGTGATGTATGCAAAAATGGGGAAAATAAACTCCTTCAAATCCGAGTTATCGATGTTCTATTTCGTTAATCGAATTTTGAATAATTTTCTTTTATAGTTTGATGAGTTAGTTTTTGATTTCCAAAAGTCATCTGGTGTATTGTTTACTCAGTGAGTGGCACCGCATTTTAGTATCCCTCTTAGGCCTCAAGAAAGCCTTGAACTCTCAATAATGGCACCATGCCTTACAGATTTATTCCCAACTCGCACTAAGTACCAAAGACAACGCCTGAGAGGCTCGTATTTAGGCAACACGACGCAGCGCAGGCATAAAATGACATTTATGTGCATGAACTGGCAGGGCGAAAATAAAACCATGCCCCTTGTAAAATATCGCGTCCACTTCATGATTGACTACAATAGATAATAAACACTGTGAATCTATAATTTACAAGCACTAATCAGCATGATATATTGGTGAAAAAGATAATTATTGTCTTCCTGTTTTCTTGTTTGTACATATTAATATAAAATACAACGATGCATAAAATTAAACAGAGTGAAAGGTAAATCGTTGTTCCCATCTCGGATGACTGAGATCAGTCTATTCGTTTTCACGCGAGCAATTGCTCTCCGCTCGCCATTGCTGGCGCAAAATTGATTCACGCGAGCGAAAAGTTGCTCGGCTAAGATATTCTCTTGTTTACGTTCGCGAGAGGTCACGTGTTGAGTCTCCTCAGAGTGTTGCCGAAGATTGCCGAAGTCCTTATTAAGAGACTTCGTTTTTCCCGCGTTTGTCTTCGGAGGCGGTCGGCCTCGAATCGCTGGAAATTGATTACCGTATTAGAACATTCAAACAAACTCAGAAATAGAAAATGTAATCCTAACAAACAACCAGGCAACATAGGGATTTTGTTTACAATTTTAATTTCCTAACAACAATAAAACAACGCTAGTATATTCGAGAAGCTATCGAGCAAATAAAATAATATCGGCACAGACGGACAGACATACAGACACAAACAAACAAACAAAGCCACATACAGATTTTTGTTCAAAAAAAAAAAAAAATCTATAACAAAGCTGAACTATAAACCCACACAGCAGAGAGTGATCAAACTGGCGGCCGCCGGTTGCTGTCCAATCACTCAAGCGCACACCATCCAATTTGCCAGTCGTATATGTATTATCAACAGGAGCTAGTAAGTTCTATAAAATTGGATAGTGTTCACTTCAGTCAAAAGCCAGCTTCACGCTCCATTCACTGATATTTCAACATTTTTTTCACAGCAACGATAATTTCGTTTAATCTCAAGTTCATTGTGTAAATTTGATTCAGCTGACTACGCATGCAATGACCTTAATGAGAAAAGCACCTTGAATTATGCGTAGACTAACCCATTCTTCACCTCAGGAACTTCCAGATGGGGGATTTTTTCGAAGGGCTCTTGATGGAGAACAGCTCCTTCTTGGCGAATATCGATGCATTCAGATTGATTGTGCTTTCAGTGCTTTGACCTCTACCCAGACCCATCCTGAAACAATAACACGGGCGATCGTTGTGGCATTTTATTACTGGTTGCTAACACTTGCAGTCTCCCAAGGTCATTTCTTTCTGATGTACTGGCATCGCCTGATGGTAATTCTTGTAACAGAAAAGCGCGGACCATCACATTCGTGACAGTTAATGGTAAGCAGCGCCATGCTGAGGTCATACACCATTCTCTGCGGCTATAACTTCAGAGAACAAGGCCCAAGGGTGAGCTTGGATATCATAAACAAGATACACTTGTCTTCGATAGAAAACCACGGGGAATTCTTCAGATGAAATCAGAATGATATTACACAATGAAATAAAATGTAATCTATATTTTATCGGCTCACTGTTTCCATATAGCCATTGTTTAATGCTGCATTAGGTTAGTGAATCGGTTTGCGATTGTCCGATGGATTGATATTAATTATTGATTAATGGATTGATATTGATTGCGATTTAACATGCAAGATATTATTTTAAAGGCGAATCAGTACGTGTCGCGCTCACAACTGAATACTATCTCGATTCTTCATCAATGTGTTATATGCACATTGGATTTATCCAGGACAACACGTCTTTTACAGTCGATCAGTCTTTGCGAGGATTGGGTGTATTTGCCAAACACCAAAGATGATCTACAAATTCACAAGAAATTTTAATTGGAGATCATTTCATTTACGTAACAGAAGAAAACAATATAATATATTCTCCACCCGAAGCATATTATCTCTAAATTGGGTAATACAGCGTCGGTAAGGAAACAAACTGTTCATAAAAACTGGATCAAGTCAGACGGGGAAAAAAAAACAAAAAACAAAAAAACAAAACTAAAACAAACCATAAGTAGCACTGCTGGTTTATTTTATCCCATCGAATTCAGGAGGGAGTTTTCTATGCATATGTTTTGTTTTCACAAGAGCATAGTCAACCACCCGAATAGCCTATTGGAATCATTATTCGATTGTCAAACAATGCCAATGGTTATATTTTTGTATATCGTTTTACAATTCTAAGAAATGCTGTCAGATATATGGATCAGTTCACTATTCACCAGAAACCATGAAATTTATGGTTCGGATGACGGAGCATATCATGAATATACGATCCTGGTTATTCCTTCTTTCTATAACCTGAGATACGTCACCAACATAGCCGAGGATCTCTCCCAAAAAAAAAAACAAAACAAAAACAAAAAAAAAAAAAAAACACCACCGCCATTTTGTGTCCCAAGTCAACCCGCAAATGTGACGCATTGCCCAGGTCAATCACCCAATTGCAGCATCTTTGATTCCTCTGAGCCGTAACAGGCAATTCCAAGTGGATCTTAGGGCTCATTGCGGCACATCTAAACACTAATGACTGTTCCCAAGTCTAGACATATTAACCGACTTTATGAAACTGTTTGTGTGATCAGAATGAACCGGGTTTCGAACCCCGGACCTCGACTTCTACGGTCGATTGCAGTAAGCCGGAGTCACTCGGTGTCCCTTGTTGTGGAGGGCGGATTAACGGGGTCTGACTGTATTGACCGCCTCTTATCAGCAAATCGCTTTTTTATTTATTTTTATTTTTTTATTTTTATTTATTTTTTTTTTCTGGTTCGTTCTGCTACAGAGCTTCCAATGATCGCCATGAGTTATTAACGTCATATCGATTTCATTAATAACGCTTAAGATGTGATGTTATGAGTTATGTATGAGTAGGCCATAGGAACGGAACTTGAACGAAGTCAATTCGGGTTCTCGGAGATGAAGCAACGTCGAGCGTTGGCCCCATCGGGGCAAGTGCTATCTGCCGAGTCATTCGTCATCGCCATGGAATTGAATCACGTGACATTGGTCGAATGTTGTGCGGCTTTGATATCAGCACTGTTCTAGGGATCTAGGGGTCACGGGATCATCGATAAGTGACCTGGTCTCTGGGTCCATTGTCAAAATATAACCCCCATCTCCCCTGATGAAGTCAATATAAACAATATAATGTGAGTATTTTTGCCAATTTATGTGTTAATGTGGGGCCGATTGTTCGAGTCAATATTACCTCTTTCACCGATTATAGCGATAAAATTATGGAAAGCGTTTCGCCTACACTCTGTATGCGCCTGCTGTAAACAGAACGCTTGCACTGATATTGCACTCCGTTTATAGCAGCTAGGAGTTGTGTAAGAACCAAAATAAACGAACTTTCTCTGCAGCAAGATAATGCGTTTAGTCAAGTAAATATTTAATGAAATTTATTATTATTATTATTATTATTATTATTATTATTATTATTATTATTATTATTATTATTATTATTATTATTATTATTATTATTATTATGCTTTGCCTTTCTCTTTGTAATTACCTTTAATTATTTTTAATATCACCGCTGTACAACAGTAACAATGAGATGATATTTCAATTTAACTACCATGCAAGGCATTCGTAAGATTATTGTGTTGATGCGTTATCATTTCCGACCTAATCAAGTGTGTGTTACATGTATTATTGTCGTATTTGAGAAAATTCATTGATTTAATCAGCATTAAATGGAATTTGTGAGTGCGTCAATAAAAACTTTAGTACCCTTGGGTTTATGGTCGGGTGTTATGACGTCATAACACCCAGGAGAGAGTTGGGTAAGAGACTCTGACTATATTGTTTTCGATATCATTAAATGCATTTTTAAGCCTCAAATGGCTCAAAAGTGACAATAAATATGTCCTGTGCCCAAACCAAGGCCTAACACTTTATTATTGATTTTTTATTTTTTTTATTTTTTATTTTTGACATTTAAGAAACCATCAATTCTAATCATTCTTATCTACACATACATATTTTCAAAAATTGCAGAATTACGAAACACTCGTATAATTCGTGCATGCATATTGTTTGTTTGTGTGTGTACTATACAATTTTAGCATAACTTATTAGTTCGCCTCATTGAAAAAAAAAAAATATATATATATATATATATATATATAATAAAATAAAATACAAACAACAAACAGCCCAGAAACCAGAATTACAGCGCTGTACGTGCCCTTTGCATACGTACTATCAATTTACTTGTCCGACATAATTATCATGTGTAGTGATATCCATCATACGCAATTATACTTTTCACAATTCTTACGCCTAATTAAGCTACTCCGCTGTTATGAACCCTCTGATTTCAGAACATATCGAATCGTTTCATTGTGTGCTTTTTAATTACCAAAAGATGACATAGTTCTGTCATCAAAGAACCAATGTGATGCGATTTTCTTCACCCCTCACCCTCATCACAGACTGTACCAGCTGTCCTCCTTTCTCCGTTGCCAGCGATTTACCTTCCTGTGCTCACAACATGGAACCCGAACCGAAAGAAAGGCTGCTGTCTTCGAAGGAGGATATCCTCTTCACTCTCGCCTTTTTGCACGACAGTTGAGCACTCAGCGGGGTTTGCAGGGATGTGGGTTTATTGTTGTTTTGTTCGAACGTTCACGAACGTGTAACCCAAACAGTATACTCAATATGTGTTTTAAGAATGACCTTCATAATGTACTTTTCAGATCAGTGTTATGCCTTTTTAATTTGGCAAATTGTACCTCCATATTCGCTACTTAACTTTTTGCGTTTGCTCATCACGAGTGTGCAATAACCTTCTCTTCCTATAATTGTATGATTAATACAATTATAGGAAGATAATCCGCTGATCCAAGAATTCGCTAGTGCCGTTCTGTAATTAACTTGACCACATTGCTGGTTGCTTCTCGTGGTGTAGGCGATACTCCACTCCTAGACCGGAAGTAATAGGTAGCATAATGCGGGTGACCATTCCGGGTTCGCCCTAATATGAATAAAAAAACTACTCGACGATCTAGCGGATTCGACACATGAGCATCGCCCACACGTAATAACAACGACATTATCATCTCTCTTCTCTCTCTTTTTTTTTTTTTTTTTTTTTTTTTTTTTTTGTGCATGCAGTCATCTGAATAAATCGCATATACTTGTCTGATATATTGGATTGCGATTTCTATCGTTCTACGGACACCCCACGACAACATTTGAATTGAATGTTGGTACATCGTGATTCGCTATGAATTCGCTATACAACTCTGATAATTATTTGGTGCAAAACTTTTAAGAACTGTTATTTAATCATTGCATTAATTTGTTTTTATGTGCATCCATTTGCTGTCAACAGATCCACCTCCGAAAGTACCCGCGAATGATGCATCATAACTACCAACCCAACCCGCACCCCCCCACCCCATCCTCCTTCCCTGGACATAACAGATATTGCGCAAGGGATCAGAAAGGGTCCTAAACTTGTCCATCACTTCCAGAATTCAACAATGCTGCTCGGGGAACTAATTTCGCGACGTGTCAATGAGGCTGCCAAAGCACACTGCTACCCACTCCTCCCTCCGGATTGGGTGAAACTCATGGGATGCTATTCCGACTTCTCGAGAAGAGACTTACATTGGATGACATTGTCCTTGAAGGAAAGGTGTCAGCGAGCAGGATTGGCTGGTCATGAAAGAACTGTTTTCAATGCTGGCAAAATACGTGTGAGTTTGTGATTGATGACGCACCCTTTTCATTGAGTTACATATTACATAGACTCAGGGAAGTATCTCTAGAAGTGAACGCATTCGTGACTATGAAGACAAAAGAAACATTGCATTCGAAGTTTATTTTAACGACCTTGCTTTCCTCACGGTTAATCAGCCTGCATGATGATGAGCGTGTGGAGTTACGTAATCTATAGCTGAGGACGCAAAATCGTAAGAGCGCTTAATTGAGCCAACATCAAGAAATCTCGATTGGATCGTGCAGAACTTACATCACCGTAAGAACTTATACATGTTACATGGGCATCCAAAATCTGAAGAAATTTAGCCATAATATTATCATGAGAGAGTGACCAACCTCCGCTACCGCCATCTGGCGGTGGAGAGAGAGCGCAGCGCGACTCACCCCTGGCATAAAATGTAGGCCTCCTTTGCGTACCAGCAACCTGTAAGACTCCTGGGCAGCAACTGTCATAAAATTATAAAGGAGTAATTGGAATGCGGATTGGGTTGTGATCGGTCGGAATTGAAAGTTTAATAAGGGAAAAAGAACTATGTTGTAAAACTTTGATTCCTGATTCTAGATAGTACTAATGCTTCTAAGAACCATATAGGTTTTTTTTTAATATAATTATTGATCTCCGGCGTCATTAAATAGCGAGATATAACATTTTACTTCCAAGAACCATCACAATTTTTTCCTAGATTTCAGATAAATTTGCAGATTTAGCAATGAATGTTTGGCTTATTTCGGCGATATCGGTGAGGTAAATCTCGATGTCGATTTTGAACGTAAATTTGTAAAATAAGTAAATAACCGTGGACCTATTCCTGACATGACACATTTGCATGGTTATCGTATATTGTTTATCATGATGGGAATTCTCATAAAGACTAGAATATATTTATGTCGGCACTTTTGGCATTGGCTTTATTTTGGGGTGACTATTGCACTTGCTTTCGTGAATAGGCGATGAGCCATGACGCCGTTATTCTGTTAATTATGTGTTAACGATCGCACCCTTTGATTGAGAACACCGTGGATATGTGACGCAATGGTCTCGATGCAATGTATATAAAGGACATTTCCTGCGACGCATTGACCGAAGATGATTCACACGAATCGTTAGATTGATGTTGCAGATCGTATTTTATACTGAAACATAAGAGTACATCCATGGTGATTTGAATTAACACAAATTATTCACAAATTAAACCCGAATTGTTTTCATTTCAAGTAGTTTGCAGTCTCTCATTCTGACTGTAAGGGAGCAAAACTAGTTTCGTTAAGTTTCTATTAGCAAAGAACGTTCATTTCATGGAATTGCCAAATTAAACAACTGTACCTAGGAGTACATGTATTGCTCTCTAGACTCTATAATTATTATCAATATCTGGCCATTTCAATTGGATTCACCGTAAATATAAGTTATTAGAGCAGTTCACCTTAAATATATAAGATATTAGAGCAGTTCACCGTAAATATAAGATATTAGAGCAGTTTCGGGTGAATCAACACTACGAATAACAAAACACAGCATCGAATATTATTAGCAGCAAATTCCAAAACGACCATTACTTAATTGACAATGACAATTCTTCTTAGTAAAGTGCGTATCAACACCCGTTGACAAAGACGTAAGACGCCAGAGTCTGCTCTTGGCAGAGAACATCATACGAGACATATTCCGACGGATCATCTTAATTGTACCCACTTTAGGTAAATTTTTATAGTTCATATATTGTAATAGGGATCTGCTGAAACACGAATTGGCAACAACAACAATTTTCCCATCTAAGGATTTTAGGGGATTATTGGGATATGCCAGACACAAAGGACTACCAGATGTAAAAATTTCGCTCTGCCATCAGGCGAAACCCCAAAACCCGTATCTGTCTAATTATATACCTTTTTCATTCTCAACGCATTTATCTAAATTGTTATTTCTGGTAAGATTTCAGATTTCAGATAAATTTGCAGATTTAGAAATGAATCTTTGGCTTATTTTGGCGATATCAGTGAGGTAAATCTCGAGTTGTTCTCATTAGTTCTGAATATAGACGTAATAATTGAAGTTACACTGTACTCACTTAGACTAAACTAAGAATTATTAAGCGTGTGCTTGGAAATGATAGCTATAATGGATAGTTTGCCTGTGCTTTGAATGCCTGTTATAATTAGCGGAGGGTAGAATATGTACTCTGTGGCGCATAGTCAGAGCCAATGAGCACCAGGTATGCCTTTAGGTGTGTCTGAGGAAATCTTGGGTTTCAGTTGCTCTTGAGTGGTTAGCTCTTCCCCGGGGAATCAAAGCAACCCAGGCTAATGACGTCATCTAGCTCGTGTTTGTGGAATTAATGGACACGTGATCTTGGATGCTCCCAACTCAAGCTGCATGCACTAATAAAGAGGAAAAGGCTCCAATGATTCCAAAGGCACAATTTAACAATGGAGATGATAATAACATACCTGGTTGCTGCGTGCGGTAAGCGAAGAATCAGGCAATTGTCTATAGCTCAACAGAATGTTTACTTGACCTTAAGGGCAATTTTAATTATTAGATTTATCACTTGTTAGGACATATACTATGATTTACGTTTCCAGTATGGAAATATTCAGTATTATTTTTATGTAAACACACCGATACATTTATGATTTATCTATGTTTGGATCAATTACAACATATTCAGTTCGATAAAATATTAATTATCTTGGCATGTCGGATTGGCCTTTGTTCAATTAACAGTCGCTACAGCTAATAAAGTGCTGTTATGCGTAGCGTACAGTTCTTTCTGCTCAATTGTTCAGTGGTTCTGTATTCCTGTTTGGTAGCGATCAACGATATCCTATATGCCAAAAGATCATATGCGCTAATAGTAACCGCGAGCTCAGAGCAAAGTGGGTCATACTTTACGATTTTACGAGGTCTCTTATTGGCTGATCTGGAAGCATGATATTACTTGATATCGTTCATAAATTTATATTGAGTAACACAAGCATATTATATTATCTTCAAGGATAAGGTTAAATCAGATTCCAGACCTCAAATTATTTCACATCGTTAATAAGTCATGAGCCGAATATTTTGATTATATTTCACTTCAGAACCACGA
>KB311229.1:206544-268544 GCA_000328365.1 Capitella teleta
CGTAGCAGCCGTCTCCCTCATCTCTGCGTGACTTTCATTTTATGCAGAACAATAAGGTGAAGCTTTTTGGTGAGCACTCATATTACTATATCCCATTAAGAGTTTTAGGCTTTCAAGGAAGTGTTTTAATAACTCCCCACCTCCCCCCGGTTGTTCCGTGTCTTATATGCTAAATCTAGTTGTGTGAGATGTTAAGTATATTAATTTGTAAACAACTGGTTATTGTCCACAAGGTTAATTGTACACTTGGGTAAATGCCAATCTAAGTCATGTACGGTCAAGTAGGCTCATCAAGGTCCAAATCCCCGTTGCTATGGGTACTACAGCATTGTGCAGACAAAGCCACTTGGCGGTTAAGGAGGCGTCCGATCAATTCCTTAATAGGACACACAATCGTATGTCTATGTGTTGTTGATTATCTGACGTAACATCGATGGGTTGTTATCTCTGGCAATCATAGTACTCGATATTACTACGTTGATTTGTTGCATTGGCGGATTCATTGACTTTTGTATGTCCTTGGGGTTCCGTTTTGCATTCTAAATTACACAAAGGTTAACCAGGTTGGTAGATTTATAAAATTAATAATCTTGTGGTGCTCCAGTGGCCATGGGCTTCTTTCATTCATCAATAATAAAAATATATCAGAGTCCGAACTAATTTGACCATTAAAAGACATTAGTGAATCTATATGTTTGTGAATATGAAATGCTATATGAAACATTAAAATGAAATCAGAACCTTTTGTGCACAGTGTGTTCACAACTTGCTGCTGATGCTTCCAAAGTAACCTCGCAAACGAACGCTGGTGCGCATCTCCTTTATGAGTGAGTGGTCGCTGTTGCTGCAATTCTTGCGGATGATCGTCAGTTCAATTGGAAACAGAAGGCGCAAATTTATTTTTGTTCTCTGGATCGAGTTTTGTGAGCGGCCATAATTCGAAAAGAGAGAGTGCAAGTAGAACCACGATAAAATGAAACCAGGTTAAGGTAAGGGATCAAATCACGCCCAATACACAAATAATAGAAACCAATGATGTTACTTACGTGTTACCAGATGAAAAGTCTTTATTGAGTCTCAGTGTAACGTATAGAGAGTTAAACGATAATAAATTATGATTTTATACCGCTGAGCGTCATTCTGAGTACTATAAGGGCCAGCGACGCTAAATTCTAAGCTCAAGTTTAACTGATCAGTGAGTTGTGCACGATTAGAACAAGTGAACATACATGATGATTAAATGAAGGGATAAATTGAGTGCCTTTGATGTCTGCAGGGATAAGTCACAGGATTTCATATAGACACGTTGATTAAAATATACAACATTGTGAATGTCAAAGATTGTCACACGAGTATAACTGGCTGAGGAGAAGATCAGACATGGAGCTGTGTGTACTACAACTATAAGCCAATCGGTTCCTTCACGTCTCCATACTGGGGATAAAGAAGAATGAATACCGTTGACGAGGTCATCAGAATAAACAGGAGCCAGAAGAACAGACGATCGAGTACAATGGCGACTTCGCGCCAGTCCTTGGAATAATCAGCCTCAGCTTCCACAGTGTTCTGGCTGGATGAAGAAGCCAGTTTATTTCGGATGCTACGTCGTAGCTGAGCCATGTTGTTTTGATCTCGCACAGAGGGCATGGCAGGTTTCACTTCAGCTTTGTTGGGTCCATTACACTGGATGCGTACAGTCTGTGCTGAAGGTTGCGAGTTAATCTGAGCGTGCATGTTGCTCATGGTGAGACGGATGAGTTCTGTGTCATCGCAGACGCCGTTGCTGTCTAGGGCGCATCCCTTCCAGCGCCGCTTCGCCTTCTTCGCGTAGACCCGCTCGGTCATTGTTTTGCGAGCGCTGGTGCGTACACAGACCAGGCGGGCACACCAGATGAGCAGTACTTTGTGCAGCCACTTCGGGACCTTCTGCTCTGGGTCGTGGTGATGGACGTTGAGAACACAGACTGTCATGCAGATGGACACTGTACCCAGAGACATTGTGGCCATCAGGTAATTGACTGAAAAGATACATTTTGATTTTGATTGATTGATTGATTGTTATTGTTTTTTTTTGGTTTTTTTTTGGGGGGGGGGTTTATGTTTTTTTTCGTTTTTTTTTTTTATTGTAGGACACTATTTGCTGATATTTCCGGAAATGAGCCAATATTTATTAAAATACAAGACTTTACGAGGTCAGTTGATGGTCGTTTAACCCAAGCAAGAGTTGTATTTTTCATTTATACAAGGTGTTTCGTTCTCATCATGTCCCAAACACTATACATCTCATAATTATGCTCTTTCTTTAGTGAAAGAAAGAAATATCTCAAGGCTTTCTCACTGTACCAAAAAAAAAAAAAAAAAAAAAAACAAATCAGCAGTGCAAAAGTGAACATGAACAGAGGTATTAAATTAAGAATATTTATGTAAGGGATATTTTTCTAATAAATGCATAAAATAATGATCAAAATTGATAATAAAGAGCAAATAAACCAAATTCACGAGAAGCTGCATGGAATAATATTGGTTTCAATTTCCTTTGATAAAATATATATTGTAAATATTGATGTCCTTGGCATATAAAACTTAAATGGAGCCTTTTCTCCGTTCAATTTCACGTGTAGATTAACTTTAAAAAGGATTTCCCTGTGGAAGGTACGTGAATCGGTCTTTCAGGCTACTTCCGCGTGTGTTCTGATTTCTGATTTGTTCTATGCATGTATGGTATACAGTAGCCTGTTCGTCAGCGGCGATCTCAGATCTCAGATCTCAGATCTCTGGCATTCTGTCTAGGTATACAGCACTTTGTAGTTCGCGATAACCAACTTTATACTTTCTTTTGTGTTCTACGAAAGGTTGTAATGCATTTCTTTTTACATAAAGTTTCTGATGGTATTCGTAATGAGTAACATGCGTTTCGACTTTCGCGTTCCTTCTAGGTGGGGGTGCTCACTGCGACCTTCGATTACAGTCATCGCTGTGGGGTTTATTTTCCCCACCTTCGCATACATCAACCTGTTTAGGGTCATTTTTCCATCTTTTCCGCCATCAAATAGCTTCTTGGCCTTTTCAAAACAACTCGGCAACAGGCATGACTTCTGTTTGTTTTTCCGTAATGGTGAATGAAATCAACTAGCTTCGGGAAGCATCACTCCGATCATCAGAATCCAATACATGTACATGTATATGGATAACACGAATCAGAGTTTAATGAGGAGCATAATGACCATTTTCACAAGGAAAATAACTATATGCGATCTTTGCAGCCATTACATAATTATAATCATGAAATTTCATTAAATTAAATTAGCCCTTTGTTGAGATCGGCCACGCTTTATAGATAGAGCGCGTCACTTACAAATTATCAGCTGAAGCAAACACACCTTAATTGGAGCTTTTTCTTCGTTCAATTTCACGTGCAGATTAACTTAAAACCCGCCCCCTTCCACCCTATAACCAATTAAGTCTTTGCTATAACATTACGACAGAGTGGGGCTAGTATATAGGCAGCAGTCCGCAACACTATCCTACACTACTTGTCTTCATCACAATGCTTGCGATTTTTCTGTCTTTAACAGACAATGATTGATTTTAGTAGATATGAAAGAGAGGTTGGAGTAGAAAATGTCTCCTCGAAGCTGTTACATAGTAAGTATTCATTTCCTAATTACCACGAAAGGATCCAGAAAATATCCAGTTACCACGATCCGCATGATTTCTTTGCGTAATTTTTTGCCTCAGTGCATTTATCTTTGAAAATCCCTGCTCCATAAATTGTGCAATTTTTTTAGACCGACCAGTGAAACTTAATCATTCGTTGGCGTGTGTAAAAAAGACAAAAATAATAAATAAATAAATAAATAAATAAATAAATAAATAAATAAATAAATAAATAAATAAATAAATAAATAAATAAATAAATAAATAAATAAATAAATAAATAAATAAATAAATAAATAAATAAATAAATAAATAAATAAATAAATAAATAAATAAATAAATAAATAAATAAATAAATAAATAAATAAATAAATAAATAAATAAATAAATAAATGTATAGCTGATAACGTTCTTAGCTACCCACCAAGTTTTAAGGTAACTCTATTGCATATACATATGACGTATATTGATGTACGTGATCGGTGTGCTGTGTATATACGAACGTAGCCACAAATATTGCATTAGCAGATCATAAGTATATCTACAATAGACGCTAGACTCTACAAGGTCATAATCTTAGAATGATAGCTGAAAGAATGATAATCGAATAAAGTTATTCTTACTACTGTACATTCAATGTGTATTTCGGTGTATTCACAAAAGAAAACAAATTACATGCAATTTCCTTCAAATTCCAATAATAACCATTCTTTATGGACAGAAGACAAAAAGAGTCATAGCCCAATTGTAGAATGCACCCAAAATCAATAACCTCAGCGGGACATCAGCATTTCTCAAGAAAAGTCAATAAGAATATATTTGTTTCCTAATTCTAGATTAACTCTTTAGAATTGCATATTGTATTTTCCAATGTGAGCCTCGGCAGGGGATCAGTGGCAAGTGGTGATTGTATTTGCAATTATAGAAAGCTAACCCTAGGGTGCATCCCAAGAGCCAAGGTAGGGGTGGGGGTGGCAAGGGGGGGGGGGGCGTAGATGCCAGGTGACCGTGATGATTATATAGGCATGCTAATACGCACAATTGAATATAACATCACCTAATTAATATTTACGTGACATTCGTGACTCCTATGAATTCCAGTGGCCTCATTTCTATCAAGAAAATATGCTGTATAATTAGCAGGTGATTTGTTCGGTTCGATTCTGGTTGCACATCTTCTTCCTATCAAGCTGTAGTTTATCACACTTAAAAAGGGTTTACAACAGTAGCTTATACGAATGAGCGATGCATATTTTGTCTCTGCTCGAACGTTTCCTATTTGTTTGCACGTAGGTCTCATGATATGCCAAGAACACGTCAGAGGATCTGATGAACGGTCTTACAGAAACTGAGGTGTATGGATACACGGATTCTAGGAATGCAAAATGAAACGCTTTGAAAGATCTTCGTAGAGGGAAGAAGAAACAAGACGATGGTGATTGATGAATGCTATACTGATAGGTGGCAGTAAAATATGCCGCACCAAAGAGATATTGGGGCAAATAGTTTTATTGAGGCCTGAAGATGGAGTCATGATATCTGGCAGAAGGGTAGGCGGAGATAAAAAGATGGGGCTGTAACATTATACAGAGCAATAGACAGTTCATTTACAATCAATCACCAGTCAGTTATAGAAATGCATTTCACTTGAATGGAAAAGACATTGCATATTCGACATGAAATTATTTATGGTTAGAAATGGGACAAAGCATTGCGTGGCTTACCTTGCACACTAATGTGCTTCAGAAAAACCTATACGACACTTTCTCCGACTTCTCTTGGCAAAGTGGTTTTTTTTTTCCCGACAAGTGTAACATTTCCTTGCAATCAGAAGTATAATCGATACTCTATGCACGTAGAAAACGGGGGCAAAATTTAAGATTGCGCAAAATATGGGGACACTAAATTATAGCTATACCTGAAAATTTTGCAGTAATAAAACAAACTGATGCATATAGAGAAAACACAGGTAGCAAATGAAAACTCCAAATCAGTCATTTCTGTGCTGATGTATTCTCTCTTCAGCACCTGGGACCAATTACTCAGGCCCACCTGAAGGAGGAATCCACCTGACAAGCTTAGCTTGCCTCATTTACTAGTGGGCTACAAATGCCCGTCAATCTTGAGCAGCCAGCTAGTTTTGCCTAAATCTCACGTGCAACCAATAGGGAAAGGCGGAAGTTAATTTTATGAAAGGGTGTGTGTCGTTGTTATCTGGGGCAAAAGGGTTCCTTAGTCAGCGCTGCCCCTAATCGAGAGCTATCTATTAGTATGCCTCAGTTGTCTGTTAGCAATGAGCAACTAATTGTACATAGCTCTGGAACAGACCCAGAGGCAAATTGAATCGCTATTTGGCAAAGAAGAGCTGACTCACTAATCACGCCAAGCTCTTGCCAGGGCATTTGGCCTGAAGAGGGTTCAACAGGGTGCAAACATTGACCACGTCCATTACGACTATTCATGAGTGATTAAACCTCTGTGATTAATGACCACATGTCTCGATGCCTCTAGCAATTCCACGTATAGCTGCGTCCTGAATAACCTTAGCTAAGGAACTCTGGCCATTATTTTAGAGGCTGTCGAAAGCATCTTGACGTCAATTACACCTCTATGTGCATAGAGGTGTCTGGTTGATGTGGCGACCTAGCATATGGGTATTGAAAAATTAATCGGTATTAAATTCCAGTTAATATTTCGATTTATTACAGAACAGTGTCAGTTATAACTAACGCTATGCCATGGGCGTAATCGAATAACAATTACATTTAGTATTTGACGGCACATATCAGGGCACATGCATATCTCACATTCATGTATTTTAGATATTATAAATAAGATAATTATATAAGCTAACTTGAACCTGAGCAACGAGAGTCCCTAGAAACCCATATGCATATGGTATGATCCCAAGGCCTTCTTGTCTCTCATGCTACTGAAGACACATTCACACATGACTCAGACTTGTCAAGTGATTATGCACAATGCAGAGTCCCCAAATAATTGATTTCGCTACGGGACCTACTCCTCTGATTTGTCCCTGGCCTCGAGACTTTTCACTTTGCAGCAAATGACAAATAATTGCGAGTCAGACGGTCACTGTGCAAGCCTTCCCAAACCCCTTCATATCACCGTGACATTGCGGACGAGCATACTGAACTTATATTGCCAAACATAATTGGAAAAACTTTGCAAACAAGGGCACATGTATGGAGAGATACGCATTGTATCTTGGATTATTCTCTTGTTACATGCGCGCTGAGTCCACAAGCACACCTGACATATAAACGCACTACAATTACAGATGTTATACTTGTGGAATTACATGCGCGTATACACCGAATTTGACTATAATATGAATTGGACTTACCCATTAGAGGAATAGCCAGGGACGTTCGTGGTATATTGTCAGCTATCATGAGTAGAAATACAGTGAATGCCAGCAGAACTGATATCCCCAGTGAGATCTTCTCCCCAGCGTCTGGTGGCAAACAGAAGCCGATCATAATCAGCACGGACAACATCAAACATGGAAGCACGATGTTCATGATGTAGAATTTGAAGCGGCGTTCCAAGTAAAGCGCGAATACGACATGTGAGTAACCAGTTCCTGGGCAACATTGCAGGAAGGTGATGTCCCATTTGGCCGTTGTATGAAATACATGCCACTCTCCATTCCGGCGAAAGTCATGAGTGTGGATTTTGTTCGAGGCATTTGTGATGTTCATTTTGTTGGAGACATAAGAATAGGCTCCAATAAGTAGGGGACACATTTGTCGATCAAATGGGAAGTACGTAATGTCGATGTCACATGTGGTTTTGAAGATTCCACCCGGTTCCCAGTGTAGCTGACCATTGTGTCTCAACAAAACTCTAATCCGCTCAAAATCTGGCATTAGCTCGTCAGCTCTGAAAATAAAAGTGAATTTATCTTTTCTCAAATCACAGCACAAACGCATTCCGGTCAATTAAAACTCGTTGAAGCTTTCTTGCCTCTTATCAGTGCCTAGTTTATCAGATTCACATCCTCTAGCTATATAATTTAAGCCAAGTGACTTTGGTTTGGTCAAAAAAATATAACGCTTCACTTGGGATTGGTTCAAGTTACTTCATAAAGTTTATGGTCCACCTGTGCTGCCCGCATAGATGTCAGGTTAAGTTCCAATCATTGCTGCTGTTTTTATCAATAAGAGAAAAATCAATTTAAAAATTGCGCTTTTAAAGGAAGATTCACATGTGTGCTTTATAGTTCTCCGAGAGTATACTCTATGTACGTGTATACTGTGTTCAATTTGCACTTAACATATTGATCGAATCCAGTAATGATGCCAAACTACTTTCAGAAAATTGAGTCCCATTCGTTGTTTAAAGGAACAAACATCTGATTTATTCTACCAACCCATTCATGACGGCTAGTTCTGGGAGCCACAGCTGCTCGGCTTTCACAATGATGTTCGTCAAATTGCCGAAGTCTTCCGGGTGCCAGGTCAAACGTTGGTCCATCCACTCCTGCAAATAGCCAGCTGAAATCATGTTATTCTATGTGGGGAGTCCACCTACTGCGATGACCAGACCAGTCGTGGTTAGTACTTGGGACCGCTCGTCCTGCAACAAGTTGAACCATTTTGATAAAGGATTGCACCATAACCCAATTGCAATTAAAAATCCAGATGTTTTAGTTGTGGCTTTAAGTACTGGAAGTTGGACCTTCTCCGTTTCATAAAATATCCGGGCTTTTCTATAGATATATATCTATATTTTTTTTTTCAAGTTTAAAGAACTTTAAGAAGGGCAGGAAGGAGCACCCACCGGAAATTCACTCTACAACTGCACATTGCACAAGCATGCCACGTGTACACGTGATTGTGGTAAACTAAGCAGGAAGATACTCACAAATGAATAAACAAAACATGAATGGAGAGATCCCCTGGGAAGCAAACTACAAAAAAAGCGCAACCCACACATGAAAGCTACGTCAAGCACAGCTAAAAATTAATTAACACCAACGTAAAGATAGTAATTAATTGTCGTACTAAAGCAGATTTGAAAACGGAATGAAAGGCAATTCAGTATTATATCCCAGAAACAGGAGGTCGTGGATTTCACTTCAAATCTACATAATCTACAAAACGTTACTAGAGGGAGAATCTACGAAAAATTAGTGCGGTTGTAGAGGGAATTATACTGTTGCCTCCCCTTCGCTATTCATAGTAGAGGTCGAGGTCAAAGTCAAGGTCAAGGGTTATTGTGCAACAGGGTTTTATAGATGTACAACCGGCCCAAAACTCACCATCATCTAATGTCCTCAAGAAAGAGAGGCAAAGAATTGAATAAATTGAATCTAGCAGGTAATCAATGCCGGTGAAGTTTCTATTAGTCACGTTCATTAGACCCGGGTGCAAGATTTGATCAAAGATAAAATCAGTATTCTGGATTGCAGCTTATTCAGGTGCACCGATTGTTACCAGGAAGACTACATACCAAACCCGCTCTTTGGTCAGGGCCTAAAAGTTCAACCTTGAAACCAATCAAATGAATACTGATGATTTATGGGAAGCGCTTTGAGTGTGTTCGTGACTATTGCGCTGCTTGGTAGAGTGTTATTAATTAAACATGTATTCAAGCCCATACTGGACCGCGGAAAAAAATGTATTCGAATCTTGATAATCATCATAAATTTTCACGGTGGCTTACCAGGCCATGGATTCTCAAGATGACGAAATCAATAGAGACTATCACAGGCCCGTCGTCGTCTTCAAGCGCCCTGGCAACTGGGTCGTAATCACTGAAGAGATAGGCCAGCAGTCGCTCTTCGTTTGACGCATTGCGGAATCGATATGGACCTGTAAATGAACAGTGGGATTTGCATCCTCAGTGCAGGGATGTTCTTTACTCAGTGGGTCCTTGTTGCTAAAAGCCCCTTGGGACGAACTACCGCTGCTGCTGGATGAGGTGGATCCGGTCTGGCGGTTGCCTCCTGGTCGCTTTGGACGAACTTTTGCCCCTGTGACCGAGCAATAGGATTCAAGCATCAGTCAAAGCATGGATCAATGAGTTTGACAACGGTGTATGCGTCGACAGAGATGGATGACCAAAAGAGCTTTAATGATCCCAGCTTATTATGCGCGCTTACGTTCTCAGGGGATGTCGGGATGTCGGGTTTCGACTTTCTGCCATTATTTTGCATTCCTGACTCGAGGGAATTTACGTACTCACCTTTGCAATCAACGTGTGTGAAGAGGAGGCATGTGACCAAAAGGACAAATGCGAAGAAGAAGTACTTCATGTTGTCATTTTGCAGTCGTGTGTTTCAGTTTTGACATTTTTCCCTGTGAAATATCCAATTTGTAACAACTTTCAGCATACATGCATGGGTTGAAATTGAAAACTGCCTTTAATAATTAATTGTAATGTTGCACAATATTCACAGAATTCAACCATACATCAGTTAACCACGAACACTAACATTAGGGAAACGGTCATCACTCTGAAGCTGGGCATTAAAATAGGATGTTTTTACAGAGGGTTGTTGACAGATAATGAGTACTGGTCAATAAACGGTCATTCAACATGAATATCGCCATTGAAAAATAAATGTTAACAACATTAGTTTGTCGGACAACAACCTGTAGGAATATGATTGTGTGGTCCCGTATTTACACATATTGTGGGAAAATTAATGATATGTAAATCATGTGCAGATGCTATACATGCATATGATTAAGTTCACTTTTAGAATAAAGAAACCCCTATGGATTGGTCACCATTAATGTATTTGTAAAACAGAGTTCAGTTCTAGACGAGCAAGATGTAATTGATGCCACTCGGGTTCGAGATAATAAATTATGGATGGCAAGAAGTAGACCATTATAACTGCAATGTATACATCAACAAGGAACATGATAGCATAAGTACACAAGCAGAAGTGACATTTCAACAGAAGGAGTCAATTTGCAAGTAAAGGGTCTGCACAATCTTTCAATAAGGCCTCTTTCAATTTTTTTTATTTTTTTTTGTTAATTTTTTTTATTGGAATAAATGCGATAAAAAGACGAACAAAGTAAATTAACAGAGCGGACTTGATTCATTTGTAATTCTGACAAAGGGAGTCGTGTACATATAATGTTGAAACATATATGTTCTCATACAAGGTCAATACAATTAAAAAGACAGGTGTATTAATTAAGTGTCGATTATAACATTACAAATCACCTGAGCAGCGCTTAATCGATTATCCTCAGGTGCTCTTTGGCTTGTCCCAAAAAGCATGATTGGCAAAATGAACCACAGTGGAATGCACACTAAGACTTTGAGGTCTGGTATGAAAATGGTATATCTCATATATGTCTGAAATTGGCCGAAAAGCCTAAATTGAAGATGGGGGACCTTTCAATAATTACATTACATGTATGTGACCCGTCAAAATATAGATGAGATTAATCCTATTCTTTATAATATGCATGTATATTTGTGATCCCTCACGCCCGAATCCACACTAAGTCAAATTGACACATTCTAAGTTTTAATGCCTCCTGACAGCTGATACAAAGCCATTCAATTTGATGCAAGAATTATCTAAATCGGAGCCGTAGTTCAAAAGTTACAGCCTGTTTACGGATCAACCGCACACATAATTGAAGATGAGAAATTCGAGCCGAAAATTTGACAAAGATTCAAAATGATTCACCTGTCAATACAATAGGCATAATTATACACAAAATATGAGAGCTTATTGGTCACGGACTGACATGATTCTTGTATGTGAGGAAAATTAAGACATTTTCCTTTATTTTACCACCAAAACATGAAAAATCAACATTATTTTTTAACCCATCTAACGTCACAAGGCTTGTTTCTTAGGAATATGCTCAGTGACTTAGTGCGTGTTTTGGCGCGAGGGGTCACATACATAAATTTCTTTATTCTACAATATTGTGCACTGTTTTGGCCATGTTCAATGCGTATTATGCGTGTATAGTTAATTAATTAATCGTCATTTAATTAATTTAATTTTAGCGCCACTCCTTTACATCTATAAACATCTTTCACAGGCCATGTTTGCTCATTAGACGATCAAACTGAAGGCAAAGCCAATTCAGAGAACACTTGATCTTTGCACGAGAGACAGCGAGGCACTCATTCATCAAACAAAAGAACCCTCGAACAGACTTGGTAAACTGTCGTCGCAGATTGACTTTTACAAGCTATGATTAGCTGATAATTTTTGAGAGATAAATCAAATAATGGGGACTTTTATTAAATTTTATTGACCAAACGGTTTGACATTCACAATGTGATGATTGGATTCATTGATTGTTATTGTCAACTGAGTCTCAGCCTTTTTATTGCAAGTACAAGTTGTTGTTTTGAACGGGCCAGTCTGCAGCAACATATTTATTTTGGTCTGTGCCAAAGGCTTACTATACGAAATGAATTACTAAATAAATACCTTTTAACAAACAGGGTACAGTGGCCAAATTTAGATAACATGACATTTGTTCTTCGTATACTATCATGAGCAGCTCTTTATATATGTTTAGTGCTTGCATTCTCGCCAATATATACACCAATATGCTTACAAGATGTCATAACCTTAATAACGTTATTATTCAAGTGAATGTTTACATTGGAATTACAGTAATACAATAATAATACGCTTTTGGAGGGGTTGTACTAAACGTCATATTCCGAGGCAATTTTTTCACAAATGACAATCATTTTTTGAGCCGCTCGATGACTTGGGGATAATAGAGTGAGATCATCGGCATACGCCAAAGCACCGACATACCTATTTCCTAAATGACACCAATGCCTCCTTTTCTCAACCGTTCAATCAGCTCATTCATGTAGATACAAAATAAAATTGGAGACAGTACCCCGACTTGTTTAACGTCATTTTTACAACTCATTGAGAAAGATCGTTTACCATTCCCATTTACTGCTAATTCAATTCAATCAATTCTAGATATTTCCGCTAATTTGAGTAATTTCAAACTTCTTAATTTCTCACTTAGTATACAAGATGTCTTCGGGAAGGTAAATAAATACCTTTCCGTAATAAATCAATGGAAATCGTTTTAATTTCATCTGACCGGAGACGAAGTCAACTGGTGCGTTATTTGCATTAGAGATAATATGTGCCACATCGAATTCTCCCAAATGTCTATTTTATGACACTGTGCCACATTCCTATGATTTTGATAGCAAAACTAATTATATCATGCTTGGTGTCCCCACTGGCCTTTACTGCGGTCGGAGAATCATGCTAATCACAGAAGAAATCTGTATAGTAAAACGAACTTTAGAAACGTTAAGAGTGTGGAAGTTTTATCTGAGAGGCTGCATGAAAAATAACCAGGGTGATCAATGCTACAAAATTATATAAAATTTGGATGATGACCCCCCACCCTGTCCTAGGAAAAAAATATTATTTCGACAAATTGCGCGTAGAGTTTAAATAGAAAAGGAATAATAGGATAAAATGTACCAGTCTGAAGTTCTCTTTCATTAATAGCTATATCTGCCTCCATGTGTGACCTTGCTAAGGGCACAGCCTGCGCCTTCTATCACCTCATTCATCATTGCATATCATTCATCAGGGGAAAATTAACATGAAACGAAGCCACAAAAATAGGTGATCATTGATTGCTGGCTGGCTTCATGAGCAGTGTCCTTCAATTCGATATTTCTAAAAGGTCATGCCTCAACAGATTGCATGCGGTCTTGCCGCGTGCTGACTTACCAAACAAGCATTAACGTCTGTGATGTGTTGATCAACGGCGTCTAATGCCTTTACAAGATCTAACCTCTCGCGCGGAGCCGCGGTAAACATATCAACCGCAGGAGGCTGTCACCTGGAGCGCTGCACTAATGCATTGGATATGACCATAAGGCAGCAGGATCAATCGCCTTAAAAAGCAATAAATGACATCGGCCGCGGGCCGAAATAGCACATTCACAAGCCATTTACCTTAAAACATTGAATTAAATTGATTTACCTCAAGTCAAACAGCCAGCGTACGGGAGCTTACGATATTCACCATACACGCTTTAATCAAGTTTGCAATGAACATAATAATCCCTAAATAAAACCTTATAAGGTGAGATTATAGGTGAGTATATCATATGACTTGCATAGTGCCAGTTTTCACAGAGGCACTGGCCCATATAACACACGTTAGTGTTGGTGTGCCGTAAAACACCAATTTCCTTTCCTTTCACAGAGGCACTGGCGGGAAATTCGGTGAACATTGTTTTTATGTTGAGCTACAGGTCAGAAGAGAGATTTTAACTCTGCCGATATATTGCATGATAATTATGTGCTTGATCACAATGATGTAATCAAAGCTAGATTAAAGCAAGATAACATAATAATTATTAGATAGAATAATTTTAATTGTTCCATCATTGAAATGTGTTATATACATATATTATGTCAGGTAATTGAATAAAACGCAAATAATAACTGAGTGGCTGAACATGTGCTACATGATGTATTATTTATGTTGATTATTTGACACGAAAAGGCTGATACATTGTATACAGGAATAAAATGGGAAACATCAACATGTTATATTGGTATTGACCACACTCAAATAATGATACTTGTCACTTACGAAACGTATCACAATATATTAATTAGCGTCCTTGATTTCTCTATAATTATACGCAATCCATATCGAATAGAAGACTCGCAATGCCAATTATCAATAATGATATTCATCTATAGGCAACACTGACCATATCGGAATATTCAGTTAAACCAAGCGTGTTTCTGATGTATTATGTATGATATATCGGAGTATGAGACCCCGAAGCCAGCAACCATACATAATGCGTATAACTCAGCATTGTAATTCAATCACTGCAGCCGGCGATTGCGTCGTTTCGGAGACAAAAACCTGTCCAAAAAGGCGTGTAACACCAGGCTGTGTGCTCTGTTTTGTGCATATGCACGTTGAAAAACAATCTATTTAACATATACAGTTTCTAAATTTCCATTATGCAGGCTAAAACACACATGTGTGTCATCACAGATTAACTGCAGCTGATGAAGCACAGGTATAAAGCTAATCATGCTAGTGTTGCCTATAGGAGAGAAAAAAAGTGCTAGAATATATAAATGGAACGGCGCAGAAACCTTCGTGGGGTGCTGTGGGTGCATATTGGACACCCCTATTGGCACCCTGTGAGGTCAGCATAATGACAGGGAACTCCGATTTGACCTTAGTGGCCACAGGAAACTCGGCTAAGCATCCGGCACCTGTGTCAAACGTGACTTTAGTATCGCACAGACAAGGCATCTCTTTCTTGTCCTGATTATAGTAAATGTAAATATATTAGCAACAAAATAACTGATGAGCGTTGGGCGAGTGGCGATAGAAACGGGTTGAGCCACCAGTTCAATTTTGCACATAATAGTTGTTTTTGGAAACTTGCGTAATGACTCGTAATAAATCTTATTCAATAAGCAGTACCGACTATCAATTATGATCCTCAAAAGAGTTACGCTAATCGGCTATTATATATTATTCAGAATAACGCTGTAAAAGAGGTGCCAACATAATGCAATTACCCATGTTGCTAACTATGTATCAGCCCGTTCAAGCGTGGCAGCAAAGCAGACGGGTGGGATTTTGTACAAAAGTTGGAGTCATAATCATGTTAAAATTGGATGAGTGATCAATATTTTAGAGATTTATCAATATGGGTTAATCATGATTGAATGTGTATTCAATCATATAATGACTCAAATACATGTAATGTCGTAGTATTTAATTGGAACCATGAAATCTGGGATGAACGCTGAATGAAGGACTTCTCGATTTCTAAGCCTGCTTTCTTCCAAATGATTACTTTGCGAAGGGTACAATGTATATTTTAGTTTGAACATTCCAACACCACGCCTATACCAGCCACTCTGATGCAGGAGTATACTAGGGCAATGATCTACTGAGCAGTTCATGACTATTATGTTATTAGTGAGCATAACACCAATTGCAGTGGTTTCGAGTACTTTTTTTACCCAAATGTTTGCGAACCATCTTCTCCTGTAAATTTTGAATCACGTTTATGCTCTAATATTTCTAAAAGCGATAGGTTTATGCACTATTCCATCAACTAATGCACCCATAAACAATGATAAACAATGATAAACAATGATAAACAATGATAAACAATGATAAACAATGATAAACAATGATAAACAATGATAAACAATGATAGATTTAGTTAAGTAATTGACAAGGAATCAAAAGACATGAAATAAATTAAAATATGTGAAATATATTGCAAAATGATAAACTAAGTATATTGATAAATATAAAAGATAGCAGCACCATTCAAATATGATTTTCTCTCCTCATGCTATGCAACCTGTTATTTTTATAGGTGTATAATGTTGATCTAGATTAAAATACCCCCCCCCCCTTTTTTTTTTAGTATGAAAAAAAAAGATTGCATGCATGATATTTAATCGCATTTGAACTCAAACCTACAACACAGAAGTTCATGACTTTATAATGTGAACCGGTATAGTTGAGAATATAATATGATACGAAAATCTCTGAAGACACCTGCCCAATCCACTCTCATTTCTTTGATCTTGGAAGGGATATCTCTCGTGAGGTTATTACTCAGAAGTACCATAAAATATGTAGGCTTCTTATGCAATTTGAGTCATCATTCAAGAAAGTCACGGTGCAGTTTTAAGGGCAGGTGATGGCGCCCGCCTCACTGACAGTAATATGTGTACAATTGAAGGCATGATATAGATTGATAGGGACTCAATGGTAGGGTATCGCAAGCAAGAAGATGATTTGGTGGAAGGAGCAAAAGAAACGCCATTAGACTCCATTGTATATTCAAAGGGCCGGGGCACCTCAGGATTTGCCTCAAGCGAGATTTCTTGGAAAAGCGCAGCAATTTTGCGCAATTAGGATGGCGAACAATGAATAATGCAGTGTATGTTAGGGAAAACGAGTGATAATTTGAAACAGTAGGCATGCCAGTGAGCAAGGCCCCTCATTATGGGCGACGTTGGCTGAGAGGTATGTCAGAG
Source organism: Capitella teleta (assembly GCA_000328365.1). Taxonomy (NCBI): domain Eukaryota; kingdom Metazoa; phylum Annelida; class Polychaeta; family Capitellidae; genus Capitella; species Capitella teleta. Next base: position 223,259 of record KB311229.1, read on the forward strand.
TTAATGGTTTGTTAATAAAAACAATTAAGCCCTCACCCAGATCACACTTATTATAGGATATTATGGATCACTCAAGGGTTCAATAACCGCGTATTGCCTGCATGCCACCAGGTATAGAGTCAAACCGACGTCAATCAATCAAGGTAAATCCAATTTAATATTCGGAATTGCTGCTCTCTTTTTATCCGATTAACAAAGTTACGAACAATAGCACATGCGTAGAAAACTGACGCCTGCAATATTGACATTGTTATAGTAATGAGTAGCATTGTATCAAGTGTAAGTAATAAGGTTCAAAAGTAAACAAAAGGACGCTCGTTGCCTCCATCCAGATGGGGCTATGCATGTGGTAAGTCATTGATTGCCATCAATGCTTTCAATCTGTGTACGATTACACACTCTCCAACCCGTAAAAATATGCCCGCCCTCTCAAGCTACAATGTATAGATACTTTCCAAAATGCTACACTATCTTGCATTCAGAGAAATCCCAAAACAAGCAATTGAGCGGGTCATGGAAACTGCCCATGCACGAAATCAAACGACCTCATGATTCAAGCAAATGGGGTTACGGTTTCAGACACCGATTCATTCGATTAAAGCTTAATGCGGCAGTAGCTAGAAGGGGCTTTCAGGGCTTTTAATTTGCATCCAGGGAGCCACCCGATGTCGGATGAAACCGGAAATGAACGATCGCCCATGTTGAATGCCGAAATACAAATTTACATGGCGAAGGTGCTTTGGCGTGTCTGAATTGTCGTGTTCTGTGGCGTTGACACAGCAGTAAGTATCCACACTATTTCGCATAATATGCCAGTTAGGAAAATAACGTTCCTACTCATGAAACAAAAACTTATATTAGTATACCAGGAACCGTCAAAAATTCAAAATATTCGTACGAACTTGAATTGATCTGGTTCTCGGATTTTTTAATCGACAACCACGAGATTGGCGGTATACGAGATAGGTGTTCTATTTGGTATGTCATAAGAAACAGATCTTCAAATCTATGGGTGTAAGGGTATCACAGAAATTGGGTTAATTGTGGTGGCATGATCAGGGTTGTGATAGCAGATGATGTAAATTATGAATGTTTATTCGACATGTTATTGGATCGTGACACTCTGAATACTTCTGATGCAGGTAGAAAAGCCCTTGGGGTGGCTATTGATTGTGAACTTTGTTCTTCCTTATTAGATGTGTCTCTATATAGACATTGCGTGGCATTCTTTGATCAAGAGGATGAATGGTGGTCCTACCCAAAACATTATAATGCACAATAACGACTTTAATGTTCCCGGTGCAGTCAGGGCCTTCCTATACGTTTCGTTGAAGGCCAACTTGATAATTAATAAGTCTATAATTAATTATCATATAAAAACACTACCAGCAAACAAGCGCAACAATCTGCAGGGGCCCCAGGTACTAATGAGTTGTGCACATATTTTAAGACAGGGTGGAATAAATTATGCGACAATAGGAAGAATTACTCAATTAAAAAAAACACCTATGAATTAATTATATGGCATGAATTTTATTGCTTCAGTATCACCAGGCGACGGTGCGGGTTTGTGGTGGTGTTTTTCTGTGCTGCTATAAACCATGAAGCCAATCAAAAGATGATGCTAACAGAGTACAAAATATTACGCATAATAAGATCAGGGCGGATAAGCTGCAACGTTAAGGCCTTCTTTCTCGACTCAATAATATTTTCTCTAGCAGAGTAATTTCAGCGGAATTTTTCATCTTTTGCGTGAATGGACCTCACTGTGGTTTCACGTAATGCTTCAAGGGATACTAGCCCAAACTGTTATTTCCAGTTCATTTGCGGGAATGAGTCAGCTGCGGATATTGATAGCTTCAAGCATGACCCTTCACCTTTACAGACTGAAAAAATGGAATGTTCCTGGAATGGTGAATTTTATGGTGGATTTATTAGCAGGTTGTTTGTGTGTTTTGAGATCTACATACCTGTGTCCAAGCTAGACACGGCAATTACAGATCATATGAATCCATTACGAACTCAAAACACAGAAATTAATAATGTTGTATTCATCTGTACAATGACACATTCAATCAAAGCATTTGTTTGTTTTTATTTTATTCTATTTTATATATTTTTTATCCGGATATGTATTCGTGTATCTTTATAATGATTTTATTGTTATACGGGGGTTTTGAGGGTGGGTTTCTCTTGTTTTGTTTTTGTTTTTTCTTTTTGTTTTTTTGTTTTTTTGTTTTTTTTTTTTTTTTTTTTTGTCATCGCTGTTCTCCCTTTTTATTTTCATTTTAAAGTTAATAACTCCTTAATTACGTCATCCTTGGCATAAAAAGAAATAGCAATTATATGAGAATCCTCTCATTATATCTCATTACATGTGCATTGCGTTAATATTAGGCACTTGAAATCAATCATTGACGAGCGTCTTCATTAAATTATTGACGCTACCTGAGCGCCTTTTATACTTCAAAGACTGCGTAGAGCCGCCAGCCTGTCTCTTGAGTATTTCTTGCGAGGGCCACACATGTTTGGTAGGGGAAAAAAAAGGGGGAATGACAATAGCACATTCAATGGCATTGCATTAACATAATTATTAGAACTACAGTTCTGATCATTATCGGCACGGATATGAAAGGGGAAAGAAATCTTCGCTAAATTCGATACAACAGTAAGTGATCTTATGCTAGAGGATGCGACGAAAAACTGGATTTGATACTTGCTTGTGGTCAAAATGTTCAGACTGAATTGCAATGGACGCAAAAAAAAATATAATAAAATATATAATAAAATGGAAAGATACCTTTACTCAAGGAAGAAAGAAGAAACTTCTCATCTCAACGCAAACAAACACAAAAGAACCAACCTGTTTAAGCAGCGTTAGTCCGAAGTTTCGTGAAGAACATGTGCCACATCACCGGGTATCCATGCGGAGTTGGACACAACAAACACGCTTAATACTTCACGCAAAATCTACCTAGGAGTATCCCAGATCGGCCAGCATCGTTTCGCAGCGTCAGCCTCAATGGAAAGCCCGCTTCAACTCTGTTGGAGCCACTCGCTCGCTCAGTTACCCCCGCAGCAATCACCTCCGAGCTCGCGTCACTTGCACAATGCTCTTCTGCTCTGAATTCATGATTCACGCGGGTATTTACCTGATTCCAGGGATTCTTGATTGATTAAATGTCCCACTACTTGTCATGATATCTCATTAACCAAAGCCACGGTGCGTCACTTGGTGCAATTGATTATTTTGAAGAACATAAGGATCGTTGGTGTAAATGTTGCTATTATAAGCCGTGATGTGCAGGTGGCTTATAAAATACAAATAAACATTGCGGGGTCTGCGTTGCATTTTAATTGAATATAACTGAAATCGATATTCAGTGACCAACTGCATTCCACTAATAATCCAGATCACGGTTTAATAAAACGTAAAACTGTATTATTTATACTGTCTCAGACTCGCCTTTGGCATGGACGATTCTTACACATGAAATTGAGCCGGATTTTATAATTTAATCTTTTGTATCAATGATGGGTAGTGACGGGGTGGGAGAAATTGCCGCAGGGATAATATAGTGAATATAATTGAGATGATGAGCGTCGAGAGAGTTGGATGTGGAGATAAGATTAATGAAAAGTCCAACGATGAAGTATTTGGCAGGGAAATTTGAACCTTTTTGTTGTTTCATCTAGACACATGCGTGGGGCATTTAGTCCTCTGAAAATACGTTTAGGAACCGTAATATAATCCCTCTTGTTGCACTGTGTTGCAAATATGGTGCTTTATGTACTTAATATATCTTGGAATAACGATTCAAGGGCGATATTTACAAGATTTTCAGGCTCAGACTTAAGACAAGTGTTTGTTTTAGGATCACAAAAATAATTATGTTTTGCCGCTTTGAGCCTTCTCAAATAGCAGTAAGTTTATATTTAGACTACTCAACTTTTGTCAGTTTTACTCTGTTTTACCACAGAATTGGCGTGTAAATTTATAAAAAGATCGAAGCATGTTCTTGGCAGACTATTGAGAATTGTTACCAATTACAACTGCCACCCAGAAGCACTGTGTGTTGGCGTCAAAATTTGACGATGAAATGACAAGCATTGAGTTTTGGCTTCAAAGCTTGAAAAAAAGTAGCTCCCTCATTTCATTGTCATGCTTTGACACCAACACACAATCATGACAATGCCTTTTTAACCCACACATAACACATACCTACCCTTCTCAAACGAAAATTCGACCATGTGCGCCCTCACTAGAACGTTAATCGATTAAATATCATCATGGGCAATTTGTGATAATACTCAATTCAAATTAATTCAAATACTTGTGTGGTCAATTATTAACATTACTCTTGAGACCTCAATTAATAACCATGAACTGTGCTGTGGCCGGTTTTCTACCTGTTGCACAGCTGGTTGTGTAATCAGTGTAATGTTTGTTTAGTACCTTTGGCTCACCCAATGCGTGCTCTGATATTATGATACCAATTACGCCACGATTTATCAACAGACTTCAGCTACGTGTTCAAAACGACGGCAGCTAAAATAGGGTGCTGTCATTCGCAATGCCAATTTCCCATCCAAATGTAAAGTGTTGCTTCACACGTTGACAGGCTGTACTTTTCAACTTGCATGGCCAAGTGCAAATACTGATTAAACACTTTCACATTGACAAATGATGTTTCCCTCTTGTTCATGTCATATCCCTTGTCTTTGCACACAATCATCGAATACTCCATATCTTCTCCCCCTCGAATCACCCCCTCAAATATTGCAGCCATTGTGCAGTCAGGATTCCGGATATGCTGTTTGCATACACCGTCGATCACTTTATTGGGCTTTTCTTTCCATATGCTATCCTTTATCCCATTATTCACTCAAACACAGCAATAATCAGAGAGGGGCACCGAATAGCTCAATCGGTTTAACCGACTAACTACAATCCTATGCCGGCCGTGGGGGTCGAGGTCCCGGGTTCGAGACCCGATCAGGCCACGGGCGTTATGATTGTAAATTATGATTGTTATAATTGTAATTCTTCGGTGACTCTGCAGTGCTGCCCAACTGCGTAACAAGGCCGGGCGCTGTGTACTACTGTCTATGGTGGTATGCAGGATAAAGAACCCTTGGGATTTATCGATAAGAGTAGGGGGGAAACCCCGGTCCCGGGCCTTCTGTTCTGGCGCCCGTATCACCCGAATGGGTTGGGTGGAGCCGTAAAACCCCATCACGCACGCAATAATCAGGAACGGTGGTACCAAGCGTGTTAATCTCAGTTTCATTAAATCACCAACATAACTGTTCCATGTGCTGGTCGTTACATATCAGCAGCCCTTCTGCTGAGTCACATACAGCTTAAATGACCCATCTCAGTTGAATTTCGTTCTAACATTCACAGATGTATTCCACTTCCATAACCCCTTATCAGGCGCTAGCTAAGCTTCCCCATGAACCTTTGAAGAAATCCCCTGCAAGACAATTCTGTTCATGTTTGCTCGGTGAATGAATTGGCTTAACGAGCTGCATTGGCTGTGATTCGGTCGAATGATCACCCATCAACACGGATCCATTTCCCTGATATGATTGAAATGAAAGATCAAACGAGAGCGGACAACGCCGCAGATCGATAGCCAATCCCTTGATTGATTCGTTGAGGGCATTGCACAGTGGGTGAGAGATAAAACAACGTGGCAGAGCCTCAGCTGAGCGGTAGCATTGAACCGTGCTACGTCAAGAGAACGGGCAGAGGTGGTTGTTTGCTTCACGGCAACAATAATAAGAACAGGAAAAGGTAAAATCCAGCAGGTATTGAACAAAGGCGCATGGAAATGTCATTGTTGAATTGCTTCGCATTTGCTTTGCAATCCGAAATTCAAATGCCATCGGAATACAGCGCATTCCGTGATGTCATCATGCCCGTGTCGACCAATATTCTTATTGGCCATGAATACCTACAAAGGATAATCATAATAACTGCAGTGAGGTTAAAATGTGCAGGCGTTTGGTTACGTTAATTATGAATCTAATGATATGTACATTGCGCCTGGTTTTACAAGACACAGACTCACAATTTGCATTCGTTAAAGGACGCCTGCAATGAAATTAAACACTTTATCTCCGATTAACTAGATCAATATTTTGTGATATTCTACGCGGGTTTGAGAATATATTAAGTGTATGCGGGTGGGGGAGTTCCGAGGAATGAAAGGTGTTTGGTATTCTAATACAAATTCACGTACGGTCACAAAAATAATCAGGAGCGGAAGAATTCAGCAGCTGCGGCTGCTACCGTCTAAACATTTGGCGAAAAACAAAATCAACCTAATCGGTTGATCTATGCACAAAATGTTCAAAGCCACAATATGTCGAGGCCAAAAACATGCATGGTTGGTTGTTCAATTTATTGGGGTTGAGGTTTGTGAGCAGAACAAATTTGATATTTAAAGTGATGAATAGGGTCAAGGTATCATTACAATGCTGCGCTTTTCTTCAAGCATAATTAAACCCACATACTTGTGAAAGGAGGATTGACACACAATGTAAATATAAATAGTTGAGTGATCACTGATGGTCAAATCCTAAATAGTATTATATATCACTTAAATACGTTGATTTTTAAGGCTACAGTTATATCACTTAAATACGTTGATTTTTAAGGCTACAGTTTAACTGCTTATTCATTCAAAAGACTCTCACGCACTTCCGCTCGGGCCGCAGTTGCGTTCACAACACCTTTGGTATCCTTTAACACGTATAAGCATAGATTACAGAGAAAAGAACGCATATCTATTTAGCACGCTTATAGTTCGGTGGCTGAACCACACCAGGGCCTGCTGTTGCAAAATCAATCAACATCCATCTACATCTGTACAGCCTTAAAAGTGCTTACAAACATTACCCTTTAAAGTTTACTCCATTCGCTTACTGAATATCAAACTAAGATCCTGCTCACCCTTCAACATTGCTAACCATTTAATAAAACATTAAAAACCCAGTATATTCTAACAAGGGCTAATAGTAGGCAAATGTTCATTGTTACTATGTTACCATGACCTCAAACAGTCAGGTCAGCAAGAATCAAGATACTAGTAGATGTAATAATATTCTTTTGAATTCCTTTTGAATTTATTCTCGTGGTATTATACTTTTCGCTTTAATTCAGACGTATTGTAATTATACCTATTAAATTTATGGTAGAACAAGAGTTGCTCTTAAATTTCACTGAAGGATGTTCACACTTTTGTTTTCCCATCCAACCATTGGTATAGAGGCACGTGCTTGAACATTGGAGATATGCATGAACATGTGTGTTCCTTTATTACGTAACAATTGATCGAGACTCTAAAGACAGCGTTACTTCATAAAATAAAATAAACAATTATCAACTGCATAATACTCAATGCAACAGCAAATTTTACTCCTGATTTGTTATTACATCCAACGTATTTTTTTTTCCGGACTAAGGCGCAATTTTATTTCAATGGACGATGAATTGGAGATGATGAGACTCCGTTGCAGCCGCGATGGGGTCTCTTTGAAGGGGTGCTGCAAATTCAATTACCCGAAGTTCTATCATATCAGGACATTGAAAGAACTGTGGTGCGAGGCGAGCTCAGTCGTCAGAAATGGGAGCATCGATTCCATTGTTAGGAATTTGAGAGTACTTGCCTTGAATATTCGATTCCATATTGATCGATCACAGGCTAAATTTAGAACTACAGAATGTGAACCACAGTTTCATACAAAGCATAGTATAGATCGTATAACATGTGTGTATCTGATAAGTAACTTCATTTGCCTTCGAAATCGAATTCCAAAAAATCGACAGTTATCTGCTTTGATGCACCTTAAGGAATCAAACAAGGACTTCTCCTTTTAGTTCGTACAAACAACAGATTATTTGTCGGCCAAAACCCACCGAAGAAGAAATCAATGTGCAGAGTCAGATTGCAAAGCACATCTACTGATTGCGGATAATCTCTATGTTGCTCTGTTCACTTAACCGTTCATTGATTAATGAACAAATGTTTCCAGACTTGGTTCATTACACACACACACATCTGACAGGTCATGAGAACCGATAGAAACATTGTGAATGTGACAAAAGGCTCGAATAATTTACATTAAAATACACGTGGCAAATGCACTGTCCTCTTTCGTTTTAGAAGCCAATGTCTACAAGATTTGTGCAATACAGTGAACGCCACATTATACAGCGATTTGTATGAAATGTCGAAGACAAAATTTCTTGGAAACCATAAATTGATGGATTGTGGAGCAGGGGTGAGCCCGCTCCTGGCAGGCAATCTGAATAGATGGCTTCTGAAGTGAGGCAGTCTCAGTTCTTTCAGTTTTTGGCAATTTTAGTTCTCTCTTGTGTCCAGACGATTTCCTCAATTGTTTTTTTCTTTTCTTAACCGCGCATTGATTTACCTATAAATTTTAGGCATGGAAATCCACGCAATATCATAACAAATTGATGAATCATAATTTCATGGTTTACGATAATGAAATACCTATAATAATTTATAATCCTTTATCAACTATCATTCATTTTTGACAAGATGCCAGCTCTCGTATTTGCCAAGAGACGCGATGAAGTTGCAAACTCTCGTTGACGGAGGTAGAGTGTCATTTAGATTGCAATTTGCAGCAGTGCATGATCTACTTTGTATTTTTGTGCGGTTGCATTGTGGTTGATTTCGTCTCATACTGTCAAACTTCAAGCGAATGAGAATATTGACACTAGTGCACTTTGAGAGAATCTGCCCTACGAAGTTATGAGAATCAGTGGCCTCATCTTCTTTTCCTAATTGCTTCGTTGCAGTGAAGAGGAAGTTAAGCAGCTCCGACTGCACTTAGAGCGCGATTGAAATTTAGTTCACGCATCGAGGGGCGCAAATGGCTTCCCCCGACGACGCAGCCGACAGCCATGTCACGCGACAACAGCATCGCTTCGGCAGTAAAAGGAGTCAATTCTACTCGAATTTCCACTCGGTTCTAGTTTAGCAGTGGAAGTAAGGGTCATTCGGTTTCAGGTCGCACTTCATGTACCAATATTGAGCTATATTTTAGGCATATGACGTGTCTTTGTAACACTTTAAAATGCTGATGCTCATCTTGTTGTAATAAGCGATGGTTAATAATTGTTCTGTTGCTCAAAGAAATGGCACTTGAATTGTCACGTCTTCAGATGAACAAAAGTGAAAATCGGAAAGTCAATGCCTTAGGTATAGTTCTGCCATTTAAGTTAGGAATCAAATATTCAAAAGTAGCTCGTTCAAGCCAAAAGAACTATAAGCAGTGAGTTGCATGCTCCTTTCAAACAACGACGAATGCCCTCTTTAATCAGTTTGATGTGCTTCATTAAAATTCATCACTTTTAAAGCCCATGACGCGATCATTATGTACTAGTATTTCAGACTTCAAAGTTCATAGCCAAAATTTGCATGACCAGCTATGTAGTAATTGTTAGACCATTTCAAAACTTGCAAATAAATCTACGTCATTGTCAATTTCTGCTCAACTGTGAAACCCTATTTAAAGGTAGCAACCGTTGCAGCGTCATGTGCAAGGCTGTGTTTTATCATAGGACGTATAGATTTACATTTTAATTAGATTTGAGTATCATGTTTTGGGTTTGTGTAATCTGGTTTGTCTTATGTATATGGGAACAATGCCTTCAAAGAAACTTCCCTGTCCGCATGATATGATCAAAGACATATGCACCTGCCTCAGTGCCGCTGCCTCAGCATCAATGCGTCCCCAGTAGGAGATTACAACCGAGATCGATTTCAAGAACTGGCTATATACTGTTACCAGTGTGCATTGATAGTTATATTACTCAGAGCAGAAAGTTCAGAGCATGATTATCCAATCTGTGGATTCATTTCCGATTCATGGCGGTCACGATCGCAGTGTTCAAAGATTCATACTGCAATTAGAAAATGTAAAAAAACAATACATTGTCGTGTTTAATTCAAGATGCTGTTTTAACAGGAATGCACAGAAAAGGAGATTATCCGGATTCCGGGTACTGGATATTGTTTCTTAGTTTCCCTTTATTGTTTAAGCCCCGATTTTGTGAATCTAATTAAGCACTAAAACGCAATAAGTTGATGATGCCTGTGTTCGTTCATATTATTCCAATGTCCTGTCCACGGGCGTTATGATTGTGAATTATAATTGTAATTCGTTATAATTGTAATTCTTCGGTGACTCTGCAGTGCTGCCCAACTGCGTAACAAGGCCGGGCGCTGTGTACTACTGTCTATGGTGGTATGCAGGATAAAGAACCCTTGGGATTTATCGATAAGAGTAGGGGGAAACCCCGGTCCCGGGCCTTCTGTTCTGGCGCCCGTATCATATATATCCGATCGGATTGGGTGAAGCCGTAAAACCCCATCAATCACTCACTCACCAATGTCCTGTCAGGAAGTAAATTTTCACAGTATGCGTGTGTCTCATCATTGTAAGTACCATAATTGATAGAGAAGTCTAAACATAACGGGCAGTTAGGTCTCTGTATGATTTGGCGAGAGAGCAGCCATGTGTATAGTATTTGACTAATCGTCGTTTGAATAATTAATTAAAATGCCCTCACATTTATCCATCTGTGACACACACCCACGATAGTGGCATACAAATCAAGTAATGGGGTGCCTTCAACGGACACAGAATACAGCCTGCTGCTTACTGCTGTCCTTGTTTATTTTAAAATGCTAGTTTAAACCATAGAAGTACTAGAATGACTGTGCACCCATTCGCAGTGGACTATTGTAGGCTATTTATAGCTTAAATGTCGATTTTTTATTGAGATGTTCGTAAGTCCCCTCAAATTTGACTTCAATTCTGACCGAATACAGTCGTAACAATAACATTCGCTGCGTGTTCTTATAGGATTGAAGTAAAGAAGAAGTTGGGAAGCCACATGTAATATAAATTATCTAGATGCAAGTACTATTCTCTTCTTTTTTTTCAATATAAGTATCCGGTTATTAAATTTACGGTTATTTAATATTTTGTTTTAAATACATTTATACCACGTATTTATTCGTGTCTGGCGATGTCATCGAGTATAATGTGCTTCTTTTATAACTCCTTCCGACACCACAATAGCATCCTTTCCCTAATATATGCGTCAGTCGATAACCCCTGACCCTTCACAGGCAGGGCACATGCCTCATTGAGCCACGTGAAGTGTGAAGGCCATCATTGTTCTGGGGAACTCCGATGACTCTGATCACAATTGCAAATAACAATTGGTGTGAACAGGAGAAGTCGGCTTCGTGCTGTTATCAAAGGGTTTGATGGTATAGCCCGGGAGACAATTGAGTCTGTCTGATTGGAGGATTGGCTTAACCATCTCTATTGATTGCCAATTGGAGGCCCGATTCTCAATCACCGCGAATCCATTTCATTTGTCTGATCGAAATGCAAGATCAAAGAAGGAAACATTAAAGGAACCAAGGCTTCTGGTTAATCATCTTCTTTAAATCAAAAACCGAGACGGGCTCTTGGCATCACATGAAAGAAAATAGGCTCCAAGTGGAGTCAGTCACAATCCTCATACAGGTAATCCTAGTATTGTCTCCAATGTCTTGATTATAAATGGTGCTGGATATCAGAGAGTCTGTATTGATACTTTGTACTCCCAATTCAAGTTTCAGATCCGTGGTGATTTTTAGCATTCGTATAATTTGAATAGAGACCAGACGAAATTCCTCTATGAAGGCAAAACTTCGATCCGTTTGCATCGATGGCGAGCATTAAACTCTGCCGAGGGCTCTTCTGAAGCAATAATAAAGACGTTTTTTCATGTGCATCGCTGCGATTTTTAGAGCCAAAAATGAATGGAGACCTGCTCCCAAGGTCACATTTCTCTGATCTAGTAGCCTCGGTCGATGCCAAGCAATTTGGTGTCAAAAACCAAACCATTTTTATTTTCTATTATCGATTAATGGCTCATCTGTGGAGATAAAGGCTGATCTCACATGTCATGGGTTCTTCAGGAATCAGAGGCTTTTTTTAATTATGTAACCGCAGTATAATTGTCGTCTTTCTCTTAGCAATTGCCTTGAATAGTTTTAGCTGTCACCGTTGTTTTACAGTAAAGAGAGGTCAGATTTGCATTAAACTGCCAGGGCAACACGCGCTAATGATTCGGTAAAGTTCGGAGGTCGTCGAGAGTTTCCGGAAAAATCATTGTTGTAAACGGAGTACGGGTAATCCGTATACAGCTGCTGTAAATGGTGCCACTTCGTTATTTTTAATGTGTGTTTAATCTGTTTGTCTTTACCTGTTTAACTCTTTTCTATTCCACTATGTGCTATTTTTCTAAGTAATAATCTGTTTCACTATTTCATATATATCATTTGTACCCAAGTATTACTGTACAAAGAGGAAGATTATTTTGTCCTCTATGACTGTACTGTCATTTGCACTCGGATTTGTGCCTAGAAATAGATAAAATCGCGGTTGAGATTAGACATGTAAACACGATGCTCTCACTGTCAACCTTTCATGGCTTCAATTAAGTCAGAAGGTAATTTCCGTTGTATAATCCGGTTAAAACACACGGAATTTGAGTTGTATGGCCTCGTGTTTGGTCTTAGTCGTAGGAACATCTTGCATGCGTCATACCACAGTGCATAAAATCTCTGCATGAGGACGAAACGATCGACGAAATTTTCATTAATCTAATCGTGGCATAAATCCACCGATACTAATCTCTAAATTATTTGTTTGACTTTTCAATTTGCCAACACCGCAATTCGGGTATTCATTTTATTATTGTAATTTTCAGATGAGCTCAGTTGATCGCCAAATTCAGAAAGATATCAAAAAAGCTCCTTCTCTTGTGAACTAAAGTTTGCCAAGAGAAATAGTGCATCTTGTTTTATGATAAAGTAATGGGCGTACTTTCGATAGTCATAATGCAATGCCAAATAGCTCAATTCCAAGAATCACTGCAGTGGTTGAGGCAGATAGAGTTGAACTTGTTTGGCAAAAGGGCGATTAGAACAGGGTCAGGTCTTGTGGCACATGATGAGCATTTATGTTTTGTTGTTTGGCAGAGGGAGATCATAAATGTGACTCGCATCCTGATTTACATTCATCATAATTTATAACTCATCGGAGGCACACAAGGCGGATTGTTCTTACTGCAATCTAGAAATAAGTATAACACGAAACCACTGGTTATCATGCAATTGAGAGTTGATAAATGACTGATTGATAATTGAGCATTGAGTCATATACAGATATAAAACGAAGATCTGAAATAATGAGATTTGTGCATCCATGAAATCAAATAATTTGCAACATCAAACTGACCGTGACTGGACCAATCACATAATTTATGGCCCTCCATCAAATGTCATGAATCCCCTGTAGTACCAGGTTGAGGTATCTGCAATTGCTAGCGTCCCATCATCGGCCACTCCATTGACAACACTGCCTCCCTTTCGCTCCGGCGGATTGGGCATGGCTGCTTAAACGGTTAGCACTCTTTTATGCATTACAGAACCTGCTTCTATGATGAACCTACACCATCTGTTGCAAAACAATGTTTTTGGGTGTTTTTTTTAGTGTGGATGCTGTTTGCAAAACTGCTTCCTTCAGCCATGTCACCACAAATTTACAATGCTACCATGTCAGCTCATATATTATGGTAGAAGCTGTTATTCACATTCAACATTGGGAATCAATTAAAACCGTTGTGACTCAGTCAATTCAGCATCGACTTGTCACCGAAGAGTTCACGGAATCAGCCATCAACAGCTATCGGACTTTGCTTTCCAAAAAGCGATCCTCGATCTGACCCGAGGCTGTATAACGTCGACTGCGATGCTGTCACACATCAGACAGCTGTTCACGTTGATACGCCGAGCGATGCATCGCGTGTGCTTCTCCATGTGACGGGCACGCAAAACAGACATCATAGTTATGTCATTGTTCAGTGTATGAAAATGTCAAAATTACGTCATTCTCAGTCCCCAGTGAACTCACGCCAAAAAAAGTATCGTTTACCCTCAAAACTGAATTAGTCGTCGAAACTCTTCATAGCTTGTTGTCGCAGTGTAAGGTATACATGAGAACGACACCTATTATGCCATACATCAATGTAGGATTTTTATGGAACATGTAACCTTTTTATGCAATTTCCATTGAGACAAAGACTAAGATCAGCACTTTCACAAAATCGAGTTCTGTGAAGAAAATTAATTATCTCAGAATTCAATGTCTTAGAACAATAGCTAAGTCGCTTTGTTGCTTTTCTAGCTGAAAATAATTCCATCTTAAATTTTTTGAAGACATTGCGTGGAATTGTCTGTTGTGTTTAATGTGGGAATATTATGTATCTAGCCTCAATGCCTCAGCCAGAAAAAGCTTCGCTAATAAATGCTGTGGTTGATAACCTCTTGCCTTCATCTGGCGAGGCGTATGGCCCATGGGACCACATCTGCGCAAGAATTATCTGTGCGCTGCTTCATTTCCTTTTGTTCAAATAACGAAGGTTGAAATGATGGGCAATATTATTGCTACTCGCCATTTCAATAGATGATTGTAAGTGTGATTGTGCTACACATGATTGGTGGGCTGCTGAAATGAATGGATGAAATTAACTGAGAATGACATCAAACGAGAGAACACGAACACTCACCCAAACAATTATATAGCTTGTATCAGTTCTAAAACAATGGATAATAAATGTAAGAATGGATGTACTTGATATCACGAAGAACGACATAGGCCTAGTATCTCAGTAAATGTGGCCTTTAGGCCAAGAAAACATCGCCGGCACCTGTCTCTGTTTATGAATATATTATTAAATGTTCCCACAGGTATTTGTAAAGTACTATTGCTCGTCGAACGCCAGTCAAATACTGCTTTACGTGCATACAGATAACTGATGTACATGTACTAGGCCTTTAGCTCTCATTTTGGCATCTGCGCAGGCGATTGTTGTCTGTCAATTGCCATTAAGCTGACGCGCATATAGTAAAAGGAAGCATATAGAAGAATGTTTAGGTGACACTTGAAAATACGATGCCACCCCATTCGATTATAAAAAGTGACAAATGCCTTTGCAGATAACACTTGTCGCTGGTGAGAAGATCCCTTTGATGCCTGCAAATGGGCAACGCTGCTTCATATAAGAGGTTTCACCAGTAACTTCCATTATGAAGACACTGGTCTACACTCAGACAAGAAACTCATTGCCACTTCTGACACACGTTTATCCTGCACCACCCATCAAATCATTACTCTGAAGTGAAATATAAAGGATGAATAAAAGATGTGCACTTGGAACGGATATTACTTTGTAATAGTAGCTTCAATGATGTGGTCAATACCATCGAGTACACCGAGATGGAGAAACATCCTGAACCTGAATGTGGTACACCTCATACTGATATCCGATTTCGTGTTTGATCAGATTGGGCACAATAATGTTGAGGGAAGAATAATATTCCCAATACATTGTAATATATTCACTTATAAATTGCTATTATACATTATACAATGTATGGCATGCGATGAGGGTGAAGTTATGCATTAGCTATCGCAGACAATTCGTCTTTGCAGGGTTACTCACAAGAGTAGGTAGCCCATTTTGAAAAACAAGCCCCTATAGTCCCACTCCTACTATTTTGCTATTGAGGGTTTTTGTGTGTTGCGCAGATTAACGTAGAGGAATAAAATGCCGATGTACTGTGCGCTATGATCGCCGCCTTGTTTGTGATCTCACCTTAATTGAAAGCCAGCAAAACAACAATAGATATTTTGTTTCCGCAAAACAGTCATCTGTGGAATTGAGTGAGAAAAAAGATTATGAGCAGTGCTTTTAGTTTGTTTCCCCGCTTTGAACCAGGTTCAGGCGTATTGTTATGTAGAGCCGTAAAATGAATGACAAGAAATATTTGCCTGATATCTAAATTTTACTGGTACCAATTAACAACACAGGTCAATACTATACAGGTCCATTAAGCGCAATCCTTTTTTCCATAAAAAGAATGATCTATTTTCATGAAGTGGAAAGGACCACGTATATGATGACGTGAAAGGCCCCTTTTTTAATTATCCCCGCCTGTCTGTTTATTTGCGTATAAGCGTCAGATAACCCATCGAACTGACCAAAAAGCGCTATGTGCTTAAAGCAACAGGCATCGTACTGAGGAGCTACACGTGTATATGCATAATAATTATGGCCACTCGGTGAAGGGATACACTCAGAGAACGAATTATTAGCCAACGCACGTGCAGAGGACGAGTCATTTGTCAAAATAGAGTCACTGAAAGGGCTGACGTTCATGATTGGTCATCTTCTTGTCTTCCACATCACTTTGGTGTTTTTTGGTGTTTTGTGTGTTCATCATTATGTTAATGCGTTTTGTTTTGTTTTTCTTTTTTTATGGACAATGCACGCATCCCAATAAAAGACGACTCTCAAGATGAGCGACTCTCATGCTTCGTATTAACCAACACAGAAATCCAAAAATGAATATTGCTTCATGTGACATCATTCAGTGCATGCATAAACATAATAATCAATGAGCGTCCACAGCAAAACCGATCACAAGTCGCAAAATGTGTAAGCGAGTTATGATCGAAAAACACTATGTGGGGGATGACAGGTGGTTATCCGGTTTTGGGCTAACAACCCTTATAAATCATCCATGCACCATATCCCGAAGTATTAGGCATGACTTAACGTCTTAAGTGCCTCAAATAGCATATTTTCCAACAGCACCCTAAAAACACTATAGAAAAAAGTCCGAAACAAATGGTCGCTTATCACAGTTATTGACGGCCAAGTGTTGGAACAAGTCCAACAGTTCAAATACCTTAGAAGCCTGCTCATGAAAGACGGACATAACGAAAAAGAAGTGAGGATGAGAATTGCCATGGCCAAAGACGCGTTCAATAAACATCAAACGCTACTCACTGGAAAGAAAACCCGCAGACTGAAGAAGAAACTCATCAAGAAGACCTTGGTCTGGAGCTTGCTCGTTTATCGCTCAGAAAGAGACTGGAGAGCTGTGAAATGTGGATTTGAAGAAGAATGGAAAAATCAATTGGAGAGAATACGTTACAAAGGAATAAGGTTTGAGAAGAGTAAACATAAAGAGAAGCCTGAAGATCACCATCTGGAAGTGGAAGGCGAGATAGATAGGGCATATTATGAGATCCAAAGGATTGTTGAGAACAGTCATGGAGTGAAGAGAGGAAGGAGAAGGTTAGCAATGCTTGGTGACGTTAGAGGATGAAGAGACTACTACACTGTAAAAGAGATGGTGCTAGATCGAAACTAATGGCGCATGGCCGTTCATCCCGGACCTGCCGTTAAGCAGACAAACCGAAGAAGAAGATAGACTTCTTTTAGCCTATTCTATATATGTACAGGTAATGATGATTCGTAGGTTTTCAGGGTTTGAATGATCAACTGGTGGAATGAAATTGTCTGACACAAAAGGCAACATACAAGCATAGTTAACAAAGAGCACTTAATAATAATAGTAATTAGCAATGTCACAACATAGAAAGATTATCATACTATAATAACAAACGATAAATGCAGAACATATGAATTGCATTATTATGTCTTCAAAATCCGAAGACCATTAATTCGGTAACATCTTCAGAAGAGCCCGTATAATTATAGTGAATCGATTTCTGATTTCCCTGCAGGAGGAGAGAGTTCGCAGAAGTTCACACAATGGACTAATTAGAATGAGGTTGTGGCTTACGTCACTTAAGGTGTCATCACTTTCGCTCGCGCAATTGCCGTTGATGGCATTCGCCGTCTGCGTTGCCTCATATACGCAGCTCCTACAGCGCCCACTTCAGCGAAAATCCGTAAGGCATTAAATTTTGAGTTATTGTCGTGGGAATAAATCAGGCATTGTTTTACCGAGGAGGGCTGTCAGAGTGGGTGCGGTTAGTATAGGCGCCCTCCTTGATTGTGAGAGGTACTGTCTTTGGGGGGTTTACCGTTATCACAGCAATCTTTCATTGAGCCATCCTGCTTCAAGATTGCAAGCTTACATCACGTACAATGGGCATTATTGTGGTGACTGGTAAACACTTACGACCAAGAGACATCCACAAGGGATATAAAACGCAAAGAATAAAACACACATATCCAGACAGCCAATCTCAGGACATCAGTTTTAAGCCTCGGAAAACAGCCATGATCTTCACTCTCAATGCACTGCGGAGAGTGAAGGTTAAGTGTACCGTGGAAACCAAATAGACCTTTTCTGATGAGCTGAACTGTCGGACCCGAATGGCCCAATATAAAGAGTGAATGACATGCAGGCACTTTTCATCAACACGCATGGGCCCCGCGTCTTGTTCTTTCGAGGTCGAACACCATTCCGTTGAATGTAGAGGTTGTGAGAAGCTAAGCAGCTCTGGCTGACCTGAAAGAGTGATTGGAATTTAGTTCACGCATCAAGGAGCGCAAATGGCTTCCTCTGTCGAAGCCAAAATCCATGTCACGCGACAGCAGCACCGCTTTGGAAGTCAAAGGAACCGTACGATTATACTATGCTATATATACATGCAAGCATGAAAACCAGACTTATTCATTGTTCAGAGTATAAACAATATTATATATAGCGCTCAAGTTTATACGTTTATAAATTTCATATCCTTTGCTGTCCAAAATTGATTCTTCAAGCAATCCATGAATCACCGTAAACAGTATTTTTAGTATTCCCACGACAAGGTGACAATGATATATGATGTAAAAGACAGCAATGCTACCCAGTGCTCTATTTGAAAGCATTTAGATTTTTCAAAACTGACACCTTTGAAAGGTTGACAAAACAAGAAATATTCGGAAGCATTCTGGAGCGTCGGGTTGATTCAAGTGTCCCTAGGCGACTTGACAGGACGGACCATCTACTTGAGTGCACGTTCAGAACTGGTTCAACACTGCATTCTGACCGCATGTGGATGAACGCTGCCGACCAATATACTTGCATATGGATACAAGTTCGGCATTTGGTCAGAGATGGAACTAGACTGCTTAATTATAGTCAAATCCTAATCCAGGATTATGAATTAACTCGAAATCCAGAAACAAGCTCCTCAGCACTCCTAATAAATGTAATGATGATAAGTATGCTAATAAAGTCCCTCGGCCATTTTATTTGACTACAAACCCCTCCTGTTTGTGACTTCACCAATAAATTTGTAGCCTTATTAGCAATTCACCAAAATATACAGAACAAAGAGTTGGTGAACGAACGCCGCCATATTTGATACCACTTGCTCATTTTCGCTACAGATGTGTATTTTCATTTCACATTGCTGAAACTGGATTATTTGAAGCTATATATAGATGCATATAGTAAGTATAATTATATAGCATTGCATGATAATTATAAATATTGAATTATTTTTATTATACCTGGGTGTATACTTTGTGACGTCTTACCCCCAAATAATTATGTGCTTTGCCTACAATGCCAAATATAAATCAAGAAACAAGATCTTGTTCTATGCTTTTGATTATTTAACGAATATTTAATGATGCAATGTCGTCCTTATGCACACGTGCGATATTTTTATAGTGAGTATTCTTTGTGTCCTTGATGCTATGACAAAAAAAAAATCAATATCACAGCACAATTAAGGAGCTGTACTTCGAGTATTATTATATAGTCCCATGCTGATTGGCTGTCATATCACGTGACATCGTCTCAGGATTTTTTTTTTCTTGCTTTCCTTTCGTCCTTTCGTGTATTTGAACAATTAGGCACCAAAGAAAATAATTCATTAGTTATCCCCTGCGTGTAAGTCGAGATGAGTAAAAAAAAACCTCAAAATGTCTGATGTCAATCATAATTTAGGGTAGGTTTTTTTTTTTTCACACAAAGCGAGTATCCATTTAACCATTACACTGCTGTAAAAGAATTTAAAGCAATGCAATGGATCTACTTCTTATTATCTCATTGGAATGCCCAAGAGTCGAATTCCAAGAAACACGGCAATGGCTGAAAGAGATAGAGAACCCAGCTCGTTCACTAAGGAGGAAATTAGTCCAAGGTTTGCGTCGCTTGGGCGGCACGTGTTTGTGCCTCGACAATTTGGGTGCATAAATGTCACCTCACATCCGCAAAGCTGCAAGCTTCATAGTTATTTATTCCATTGAGATGTCCAAAGTTGTCGTCCAGATAATTATCAAGCAAGATTGCATTGATTCAGTTCTTGTGCACTTTGTGCACCCAGATGCCACAATTAATGATGTGCTAAACAATCAGCAGTAAATACAAGCATCGCAAATAGTATCCTATATGCTAAAGAAACAGCATAAAACTAAAGAAAAAGCATGCACGATTGGTAAAGTTATACTGAATTTACTGCAGTTGGGTATCATTTTCCCATGTTAAAAGATAGCGGAGGCTCCGATTCTAAGAAACAAAATGGCGTTCAAATCTCACTTTGCGCTACTCTCTTTAGCATATAGGATACTGTTGCAAATAGCTTTAAGATACAATGTGAATGTTGCTGTCTGTGACGAATTACGACAAAGGAATCAAAGAAACCATACACAAGCACGGGTTTTTTAGAATAGATTATAGCTTTTTGAAAATGCCACGCCTATTACACTTGATAGTCGTGGAACAACCACAAATTTTGAGCTATTTTATTACATTCCTCACTCTTCTTCAAAATATTCGTTGTTCATGGTTCATCGGAGAAACTAATGGACTCGATATCTAGAAAGTGGAAACCAAATTCACGAATAAAAAAAAAATCATTTCCCGTGTGTTATTGTTTATTATGAATAATAATAATGTGCATTCAGTGATGCTGTGGTACCATCAAAATATATACCAAGGCCAGGCACTATTTTTTTACTGTCTCTGGTAGTATGCTCAAGAATGACGCTTTGCAATCTATCTATAATAGAATGGACTTTGGAGATCTCCAGGTAGAGATTTCTACTTTGGTGTCTCAATAACGATATGATGTGACCCAAAATTCAAAATCTTCATAGAATGCCACACATTTATTGGAGAATTTGCCGACCTCCTTGTTCTTCTGTTGAAGGCTTGAATAAAATTACAAGTATGTTCACCATATGCATTTTGGTCCGATTCTTCAATTATATTTCGTTGAAGGAACTTAGCCTAGACACCAACGATTGAGGAGCGAATAATAAACACTTGTTAAGGGATGTTGACAAACATTTTTTGTAATCACTTTTTTGGCATTGATAGACAAACTACAAACAAATCATATAACGCATGTATATAGGTGCAGTTGTGCGCATAATGTCAACATGGCAAGAAAATTCGAGTCCATTCAAGATCCAAGACGCATTTGAGAAACGAAGATATTTCACCAGAGTATCCATCAGCATCTATTGGACGTTGCTTTCCAAGAAACGATCCTTGATCAGAAGAGAGGCTGCATTAGATCGTCTTATCTGTCACCGATTGTGTACTCTGTATCAGACGTTTCGTAATAGCGTATTCTGTGTTTTCGTGTTGGTGAAATCTATTGCATTACTCCTGAAACATTATCATGTATGAATGTAGCGATGTTAATTACAATTTTCGGAAAGTCAGAATTGTTTGACTTGTGACCTTTAATGGTCTGGAAAGTGCATTCAATCAGTAGCTACTCTCTCTATACTCTCTGAATACAACCGATTTTTTTGTCCCTCCAACCATACGCTTTTGCATCCCACAGATTACAAAAGAAAACAAAATGGTGAATCAACTGTTGCTGAATGTAAATCTTGAAATGTCAGCCTGTCCTAATTCTAACATCAGGCGAAGTGCTTCTCAAATCACGTTTAAGAATGGATTAAAGTCGTCTCCGAGGTGGTCAGGGGGAAGCAGGAGAAAGTAATAATGAAAATGATGAGAAAAGGTGTGCACTCCTTCCTGTATCCAAGAATATCCACGACGTCGTTCTGGAGTAAATACATGTATTGCCAGGAGAGTACCGTTACCTTAGCATACAGGAATGAACTCTTTATCTCGAGTGGCATAGTATTCGAAAAATAATCGCATTCACCAAATAAAAATAATTATGTTCAGCATCTATATTTAGTATAGTGATCGATCCGAAAACGAAAACGGCCCGAGAATTGACTGAATAATGCATGAATGCGCAAACCCAAGAGATGTAGCCAGCATATTGTACAAATTTAATGTTGGACGCAGCCCCAGAGGAGGAGGGTGCAAAAATGAAATATAAACAGCACAAGAAAGAAAGGAAAACATACTAGTTATACAAGTATATTTCGGCTACAAATTCATACATTCTTTGTGACAAAGCAAAACAAACGGTATGCCTGCTGACAGTTGCCTCCTAATGAGTATGTTTAATCGGAGATACATGTACTCTACGTATGTAATTAAATCACAAAGAGAAAATATCGCTCATTTTACTTTGAAATGCACTGTTTAGAATTGGAAAATTTTGTCAACTTTGAATGATATTCAAGACAAATTAAGAGATTTCTTATATACGAACTGATGAAAGATCTGCTCACTCGACGGCTCCCATTGTTAACAATAGGAGAATTACTTTTGTCACGTCACTACAGTCTGAAATCGAACGCGAGAAGAAAGCGAGATTTGAAATCTCTCAAATTCGATGGATCAGGGGTCCTCTTCAATTATCAGTTTGTGACTTCATATGGTTAATTGATGTGAGCACTTAGCCATGGTTTTGAGCAATAAGATATATAAATGAGACTTTGAGATCATTCATGATACACTACTTCTGGTGACGCTATGACCATGTTATGTCAACCTGCAGTTCTCCAAGAAGAGCTCTCTTCTTTTTTTTTTTTTTTTTTGGGGGGGGGGGCAAAAATAATTGTAGACGGCCAGTCAGTACACCTGACACCAAAGTAGTTAAGTAAGGGCGTATTGCATCTCGGCATCTCTAGATCTCCCGCATGAGGAATCCGGTATTTTCACCGGAAAAAGACTGATAGAGATTTCTAGCGCTACCTTCCATTAAAGCTTCGCAAAGGGGCTATCGTCACATAATGTATCCCAAGAGTAGCTGATCGTCATTTTCGTGCACGAATCGGACCACAAGACATGAAATACATATGCCCCTACGTATACGACACTACTCAGGTGTGCATGAATTGGCATGTAGTTGTACACAAAATCTGACAGGTGTAACTATAGGACCTAATCAGATATGAAGACCTGCGTCTGACGATACAGGCCTAATATAGCCAAAACCGGCGAATTTCAATTGATAAGAAACTATAATCAAGCCATCATAACTCAGAATTGCATGTAATAAACACTAGTATTTGTATTGTTCTTGTGACCTATGATATTGCTTGGAAATACAACAATATCAAATCATGTAGATAGATTTGTTGGATCTGTCTTCTGTGGCATACTAGAAATATGTCGATAATCCTTCAGCGCATCCTCCACCCTCATCTCAGATTGATAATTTAAAATACAGAGCACAAAATTTTAGAAATTAATGAGCCTAATGACCAAGTTGACTGCTTGAATCTGGATGCGGGTTTAAAATTGATTTAATTTAATGATAATTCTGATTAAATGTGGATCAAAGTATCGACCTATGTAATCACAATAAAATCGGTTTAATAATCAGATCTGCCTCTGTCTATTCGGGAACTCGATGAGAGTGGATGTGTTAACCTTCAATTCCCAGTTTGTGTATTGTCAACAATTCGGGTAAGTTGCAAGATGTTGTGGAATGTGCAAAGGTCAGGGAAGCTGTTGGCCCCGCCCCCTCATTATTATGTGCATGTTTATTAGAGGCGTGGTCACCCCCCGCGCTTGTACTGAAATAAATTCATTCGTGTTGTAGAATCCGAGAAGCTCTGACGCCTTTTTTTTTTTCTTGGAACTTTTATGAGTGTAGTTGACCCTTTTGTTTCAGCCACATTTTTGGTGCCTAGACCCTGGATTTAAACCCAAACTTTTCGTGTGTTATTCTTCCCATTGTGATACCTGATCATTGATATGGGCAAGAAAGAGATCGCCGCTTTGGAGAGGAGGCGTGGATGCCCGTACGTCGGCAGGCCCGTATGTTGGCCTCTTTGCTTAAAGGGATGGGGAACTGAATTTTAAGTGATGTTCTATTGACTCATAGCACCAATTGATAGCCTTCCGTACCAAAAACACCATGCCTGGATGCAAGCGTAAGGAAATAATGCATTTCGAATATCGGGGTTAGCATTGGGCCTATGGGAGAATGGCTTCCATTACGAAGTATAGGAGGCAAACGTCAGCTGAAGGCTTGCCGTGATTGGTCCCGTTCCCCTCGTGAAGCTATCGATTTCAGCCAATCAGAGCAGAGCATCTTTGCCAAAAAAGGACATCTTTGTTGTTTACGAAACGAAAGCGCATGCGTGGTGCACTCTGGCTGACCTTTTTACTGTTTCAAGATGAGAAACATGGTAGGTGTCCTAGAAAATCGCTTGTTAAAATAAGAAAAATAGCGAAAAATAATTATTTTTTTGCGCCTGACTTGTGGCAAAATGATTATTCTATCTATTTCCGAAAAGAAAATAATAAAAAAATATCCAGGGGTTTAGTCGCAGGACACGCTGTTATGACGAGGCCCATTGTAAAAGATAGGGAACTCGGTGTTTCATCACAGCTCCTGACGTCACGCCTAATTAGCAATATATCTCCCGCGAAATCGTTAGGGATGATATTCCTTGTGTGGGCCAGGCATAGGAATCATTTTTGGTGCATCAAATAACGACTCAAAGTCCATTTTTAACCAGTTCTCCCTCCCTTTAAGACTGGACGACGCCGACGGCAATGTGCTCGACGTTCGTTTCCTGTTAGGTGAGCTGGAGATGGCACTGGATGAGCTGAGGGCTGTCCAGCGCGATTACAGCATGACGTTTGACGACGTGGAGTGTGAAGGCGATGCTGATGAGGCGTATGAGTTCCTTAAGGAGTTTTCCTCACTGCGTCGACGTGCATTACGTCATCTGGAGGAGCTGAAGCGTTCCCCCTCCCTCACAGAAGAAAGAAGACCGGCTTCCTGTAGCGCTACAGTTGCATTGCCCAAATTAGAGCTGCCGGAGTTCAGTGGCAATGTCGTGCAGTTGCAAGAGTTTTGGCAGAAGTTTGAGGCCACGTTGACAAGAGCGATTTGCCTGCTGTCAGCACAATGACACAGCTGCAGTCCTTGTGGCGTCTGCATGATGACCTGCAAAAGCACGTAAGGTGCTTGGAGGCCGTCGAGGTCACCGGACGCCATTATGGAGTGGTGTTAACCCCAGTCCTCCTGACCCAGCTTCCTGCCGATATTCGCCTCGAGTGGGTGGGAGAAGAAGATGAACATGAAGATGACTTGGAGCTCCTCATGAAGTTCCTTTCCCGCGAGATTGAGCGCAGGGAGCGCTAGAACACTTTCACTGAAAAAGATGAGAAACGACGACCCAGACATGACGCCGAGGCAGCTGCACGTGGTGGATTCGTGATCGCCCTACAATCAACTGCATCCGATGTCTGTCACGGTTGTGGAATGTGCCAAGGTCAGGTAAGCTGTTGGCCCCGCCCCCTCATTATTATGTTCTGTGGTTGGCCCCGCCCCCTCATTATTATGTTCATGTTTGTTAGAGGCGTGGTCACCCCCCGCGAGCTCGCTTGTACTGAAATAAATTCATTCGTGTTGTAGAATCCGAGAAGCTTTGACGCCTTTGTTTTTCCCAGAACTTTTATGAGTGTGGTTGACCATTTTGTTTCCGCCACACACGATAAAGCATCGGATACAAATTACGGGTCTATTTCAAAATGGGTGTTCAAATTATAGGAGGTCCTCGTGAATGCTACTCCACTGCGACAGGAACGCCCGCTTTAACTTACCACCAAGTATCATCATTGACATGCATCACCCAAAGGAATGCTGTTTATCATACAATTTCCATTTGAATTTGAGCAATGCTCTTTCTTGTGGAAATTGGATGACGCATTATATATTTTGCGAGTTACCTTAATTAAGAGTGAGTGATGGAGTTTTACGGCTCCACCCAATCCAATCCGAGAACAGAAGGCCCAGGACCGGGGTTTCCCCCTACTCTTATCGATAAATCCCAAGGATTCTTTATCCTGCATACCACCATAGACAGTAGTACACAGCGCCCGGCCTTGTTACGCAGCTGGGCAGCACTGCAGAGTCACCGAAGAATTACAATTATAACGAATTACAATTATAATTCACAATCATTACGCCCGTGGCCTGATCGGGTCTCGAACCCGGGACCTCTAGCACACGGCCGGCATTGGATTGTAGTCAGCGGTTTAACCCACTGAGCTATCCGGTGCTCCTGTGACCTTAATTAAGTCTTCTGTTTCCACGGAATACTAGTATGCAAACACATTGCTCTAAATAGCAATTATGCTATAACACATGACAACAACCCAAATAAAAACAAACATGGTCCCTGGATATCACAAGTTGGTGATGATAAATTGCCGAACATTTTTTATCTCAAATGATCAAAGTTCGTTTGCAGATCATGTTTCGGAAACCAGCGCAACAATTTCTAGCCGTGAGGAACCGATTCTCTACTCATAAGTTCTTAGCTCTGAAAGCGATGAGTTCACTGACCGCTAAGCCCGAGGGTGATTACCTACGAGTCACATCCGATGGAAAGGATCAACTTTACCCCTCCGTTTGGTTGAGAGACAACTGCCAATGCGAGCAATGCTTCAACCCGAGCTCCACTTCGAGGAAGCTGCTTATGAAGCACTTGGATCCAGCGATTGAAGTCAGCAACGCCGAGGTTAGCACGGCTCTGGGATTGGTTTCTCTCTTCTCGGTTCTAAGGTTACATAACAACAGGTGACGAGCCAAGAGGAGGTGAGTGTCACCTGGTCGGATGGTCATTCAGGGGCATTCAGTGCAAAGTGGTTGCTTCCAAGGGCATTTGGTGAGAGCACGCGATCTCGCAGGAAGTCCTGGTATGCTTTGCCCATCAAATTGTGGAATGCTGCTGATATGAAGGACGGGATTCCTCGATACAACTTCGACCAGGTCAGTGGAGGCATAGATATGGAGACGAGAGTCTTATTATTATACAAGATGAGACATCGCTCATAAAAAGTGGTCATGGGCGTTGCCAGTTTCGTGGTTGTCATTTTTATTTTAAGATAATCGAGAAGCAGACAAAGCCTCAAAATGGATTGAATTAATTCCCTGTATCTATATTCTATGTAATTATGTATCGCATCGTATACACAAAGATAATGAGAAAACGAAGCAAGATGCGAGCAACATCTCAGCCGTCAAATCCTCACGCGTTAACCGCTGTCATGGCAACCATGTAATCCTTCCACTCGACGATCGAAATCGCAGATTCCGGTTTCGGCTTACCAAAAAAACACTCAAATTTTGCACAAATGAATAACCTTTCAACAAAGGTGGAACTATTTTAATATTTTCTGTTTTATAGTTTTACTCACATTGTCGTATGAATTTCTATGTCGGATAGACGCTTATTTTATGTTTCGTCCGAAACTTTGGCTGGCTCCAATGGCGGCGGTGTATATGTGGCAATTTGTTTTCACGACGGAGAAATAGTCCGATCTTGCATAATAATAGGAAGCCCATCTCCCTATGTATGACTGAAGAGAGTTTGCTAAATTGTCTGAGCCCATTGAATATATGTAGTGGATGCACAGCATATTTAAACATAGATTTTGAGCATTTTGATCCAATATCAATTGTTTTTCCTGTTAAACCATATCAATGACGTTTAACTTTTTGTAAAGTCCATGATCTGCAATTGGTTTAACTTAGAACACAGGAAGAATTCTCTGCGTGATGTTGGCACAGCCATTAAGGCGCGTTTCCTTTGCACTTAAACAGGAGACCTGATTGTTTTGAAGTGGTAATTTGGGAGGATGCATCCCAAAAAGAAAAAAAAAATACGCATTTTGACAGAGAAATATTAACATACTCTAACGCTTGCTGTGGACTAATTCCTAGATACGTCGAATTTGAGAGGTTTAAATTCTCGATATCTTTTCGCGTTCGATATCGTACTGTCATGATGACACAAAATAACATGAAAACATTCATTCTCAAAGGGTTTGATTATGTGGCAACAATAATATATGCAATTTTTCCTTCTTTGTTGAACTTATATTTTCGTTATCTAAGGAATAAGTGAAGCATTGTTTTAATGAAAGGTGACCCTGATACTTATCAGCTGTTGACCGGACCACTTGTTTGGTTACATCTTGTAGCAAATACTTATAATATTCTGCAAATAGGATCTAATAAATTCGACCAGATCTGTTTGACATTTCAAAACATAACTACTGACGTTTTATTGAAACTTGGTAATAAACCTTACAAATCTTATTGCACGCATTCTGATGACGAAATGGATGACAAAAGTCTAGAATACAATCGTCACCGCAATTTGCTTGTATCTTGGAATATGAAATATGCTTTACTGATTATCATACAAATATAATAAAACCTTAAAATTGCTTCAGCCATGCGTCCTACTTATTGCAGGTTTTATCAGACGACAAAACTCTTTACAATTGGTTGGTTGGCCTGGAGCAAATTGGGTTGAGCATCTTGGAAGGATGCCCTACAACGGAAGGAACTCTAAGAGTCCTAGGAGAGCGTGTCAGTCACCTGAAACGAACCAACTATGGGTGAGATGGCACTTTTCTAAACAGATCTTAAAAATTCCAAATCGGATTGTTTCATTCTCAGGGAGATATTCACAGTGAAAGCTAAGATGGATCCAAGTAACTTGGCGTACACATCACTTGAGCTGGGCATGCACACCGATCTACCTTACTATGATTATGCCCCAGGGGTAAGTGTATACATTATTCACGAGCAAGCACATTGGCTTAACCAGTGATAGCATTCGATAGAATTGAAGTGCAAGTATTTTAGTTCCAATTTTCCTTCCATCAGGTACAAATGCTGCACTGCCTAAAGCAAGTGCCCACACAAGGCGGGGAGAATGAGTTTGTTGACTGTTTTCAAGTGGGAGAACTAATGCGAAAATATCATCCCGAGGAATTTGAACTGCTAACCACATTACCGATTGATTACAAGGATGTTGGGGCTGACTCTTACAATTTCCATTTGCTGAACAAATTGAGAGTCATCGAGTAAAAAATATTTACACTGATCAGCAAAAGTTTCATAAGCTTTCCCATTTGCAGGTTGGATAATGAAGGAGCCATCGTAAGAATTGTGTGGAATAACATGATGCGAGACAGCTTCCTCACTGGAGTGCAACTCGAGAGGGTCAAACCCCTGTACAAAGCCATGAAGTTATTTCACGACCTCATGTATCACAAGGACAACGTGATCACTACAAAACTCGAAGCCGGTAAGCCGAATCGTTCAACGAAATCATATACTCATATCATATCATAATCATATACAGACATATCCGGTGTGACCGGGTTATCGTTTGTAACTGAACAGAAGATATATTATTTTAAAGAGGACCTCTGTTCATTTCGGAACCTTTTTTAATCGGTTTTGTGGGCTTTATTGAGTGACGAGAGACAGTTTTTGAAAAATTTGTCATTCAAAACAAATTGAAATACGAAATTCCTGCTCAGGCAGAATAGCTTGAAATGAGATGAGTGTGAGATTTCTTTTATGAGAACTGCTGAAAGATCTGCTCACTCGACGGCTCCCATTCTTGACAATAGAAGAATTACTTTTATGCCATCACGACGGTATGAAATCGAACGCGAAAAGAAAGCGAGATTTTAAGCCTCTCAAATTTGATGTATCTAGGAATTAGCCCACAGCAAGCGTATTGTCTAAAAATATGTCAGTCAAAAGGCGTATTTGTCTTTTGGGATGCATCCTCTAGCATCCGTTACTAGTTCAAAACAACCAGAGGTCCTCTTTAACAATCGTTTAAACTGAAATATGATAAAATGCACACGTAGAAACTGACCTTTGTATATCTGTAGCCCAGATGATTTGGCATGAGGGATACCAATGATTTATACCACATGCTCAGATGCTGCTTAATGGCCTGATAAAAAGCCAGAAGGCGAAACTGGACTTTTTTTTTATGCCATAGAATTTATCAACAGCATGACTCATCGCACAATGGCGATATTTGGTGCCAGGTTGGACAGGAATGATTGCTCCTCTAAAGGCCAACACAAGTGGAAAATGAAATTATTTCAGGATTTGGTTTGGGGCACAGGACTATTGGTTTTTATTTTTTTTTTTATTTTTTTTTTTTTTTTAGCCTTTTGCGGCTACCAAATGCTTATTTCATGAGATAGAAAAATAGTCCTCTTTCATTAAGGCCATAAGAGCACGCTTCAATTCCGGTTTACTTTGCTTTTCAATTTCGGAAACAAAGATCCGTCGAATAAAACAGAGGTCATCGAGTTCAGTTACGTTTACGCCGAAATTGACACTCTTCTTCTGGGTCACACAAAATAAATACATAGGTTAAAGAAAATAGGGATCAAATATTACGCGGGTCAAGAGCAAGATTTATCTTGGCGCCAGGGGGGAGGAGAGAAGATAATGATAAAACCAAAGTATTATCATTGTTTTCTTCTCTTCGAATTTGAACTTTGAATCGTGTCCTGATTGAATTGCAGGTGAAATGGTCTGCTTCCACAACTACCGTGTTCTCCACGGGCGAACAAGGTTTGAAGTCACTGAGAAGGGCGAGAGACATTATGAGGGCGCCTATCTGGACTGGGACGAAGTGTCATCAAGGAGGAGAACCATCAAGAGATCCATCGAGCCTGACACCTTCGGATACTGATTAATTGTTAGCATATATGCATGTAATACATGTAGTAATGTATACTTAATGTATGTAATGTATACTAGTGATGCATCTGCAATTCTGCATGCATGGTGGTGGCGTTCGATTCAAATGTACGTTTCTTCCAGTTGGCCATGGTTCTATTATTTCATATAAACTATTATGCATCGTGCGTTGAACTTTTACCTTATTTTTAGTCTGATGTGCATATCAAGAAATAAGCGCCAAATTTGGGACTTACCTTTCTTAGGTCATGCGATCAATGTTAACAGTGGTGCCCCACAAATAATTTCCTGGAACATACTTTAATCAGCGGTTAAAATAATTAGCATTAAAATGTCTCGCTTGTATTGGTTGCGATGAGGTAATAATCATTGGTATGATTATGTAAAGCTGTTGAAGCTTCTTTGTGATTTTGATAATTAACATGTAAAGAGATACAATAGATAGACCATCGTCTGGGGACAATTGTGCAAGCTTTGATACATATACAGAGTGGGCCAAAAGTAGTCTATCTACTCCATGTAAATAACAAAACTCTAAAATTTGCAAATCAATTATTCCTAAAGATAATTACCTGGTATGGATTGACTATGTTATTCTGCACCCATTTATGCAAAGAAATCAAATAAAAAGTTTATTTTGAATGAGAGAGGAACAATTAATTGTGAATGGTGATCATGAAGAAAGCTAGTATGCCCCTGAAGGAGCATATCGGATTGTCATGTGATGAATGATGCTTCAATCCAAACTGTGATTTGTCTAGATTTTAGGAGATAAACATTAGTAAAACTGTCACAACAATAGCACTCTCAAACAAAACAATAGAACGAGTACAATGCCTTATTTGTGCGTTCAATGAAATCTATCCATGGTCCAAGGCCCTGTTTGCTACCATAAGTGAAAATATCAAGGAATGATATTAATTGAGATAAATCGGCATAAATGTTGATGAATTAGAATGTAAATTCTAGGAATAGTATAAAAGTATCCATATCACTTATTTAAGTGTGTTTTTACACTTCGATCTGTTTTGTAAAACTTTCTCAGAAATGCGCTGTGCCATTGAAAAGCATGGAGGTCTATAACATGGAGTAGCTAGAATATTTTGACCCACTCTGTATAAACCTTTCTTGTGGATTTTAGGCGTGATGCTCAAAGTAAATCGACAAGTTTCCGACAGCACGAGTTGGGCGAGTCACTCTGAAAGACACAGCGTTGTAATTTAGCAACGGAGCTGGAGCATCCGAAATGTGACGTCATTATTGGGTGTGCTCGCTCATCTTTTACGCCAAATCTCGTCTATCATAGATGCTAAGTTTAGTTTTGCACTCTCTTTGCTGTAAGAGGCCAACATATTGCACAATGGCTGTTGTGGGTCAAGGAAAACGAGTGAGATTAGCACGAGTGACGGGTGTGCGTGGTCGATCATTAAAACCAATGAGACTAATCCGGTCGTATTATCCGGGTTGGGATCTGCCTCCCTTGTAGAGAACACGAAGCTCTATACGAGCTCCTGCATGGGATTTCTAGATTATTGATAAGCAAAAATTACATCTTCTAAGATCATGGAAGTCGGTTTGCATTTCAATTGAAATTATCATATGCTATAGCGAATTTCCCCAACATAACTTGGTTTGTTTCCTTGCCAGCATAAAAAAGGCATTGACATCCAACCAGTTCTTCCATTGATCACGAATATCTAAGAAAGGGGCGTCGGAATACCTGACTTCCATTCCAAGTCCCAATCTTGACGGACTCTGATGTTTCGGCGATTCAGTCAAGACTCATGATTCAAATTTCTTGTTGCACATTCATTTCTCAAAAATCTCGCTAATTGTTCATTTCTCACTCAAAGGATCAATTATTGATCCCGTTTGTTTTTGTGGTCTTTTTTTTTTTTCTTTTTTCCTTTTTTTTTTCTTCTTTTTTTTTCTTTCTTTTGAGTATGTGTAGGTGGGGTGCTAAAGAGATTCAAAATTTCCGACATATATTAACTCTTTTAAGATAAACCTCCCTCATCCTAGGCGTTGCATAGTACTTAATTGCAAAGTACTTGCATAGTACACAAAGTACTTTCATTTGGTTTACAGCATAGCAGAACAAAATATTGTTGTTTTGCTTGGTTTGTAATATCTCTTCTTTTTTTCTTTTCTTTTTTACAAGAATCGCAGAAGTTTCTATTTCAATGTCGTCAGTTCGTAATTATGTAACCGGGGACTTCGGCGTTAGCTACATTTTGTGGATCTAAATCAGCCTATATTTTATAATAGTTCTGGGTAACTAAGTGCAACTAGGTTAACTGGCATCCCTTCGTCGGTTCCATTGCTGATTGGTCTTCGGGGCCTTCGTCTTATCACAAAGCCTCTTACCAGAAGAACATAGACAAATAACCCTGGATTCGGGAGAACATTGCCCCAGAAACATAGGCATCAACTTCCTTATGCGTCTCATAGAGAGGACACTGGGCTTATCAATTGTGTTGGAATGCGGTGTCTTTTCTTAGTGATTATGAGCTTGTCAAATTCACCGAAACAGATAATTTACCGATATTGGAAAGACGAGATAGGGGAGAAATTCGCCGATTGCAAGCAGTTAATCCATGTGAAGGATGTTTGTACTTTTCAATGCAATCATTTGCATTGGATTGGATTGTATTTTACATGTACGTCTGAATATGCATCTGCTACAGGTGAGTCATTTGCATTATGAGTGGCCCTATCTTGACATGAACAACCGTTTTGAATATTTCATAGTATAATGTGTTCTAGAGCTCTTTAAATACCAAACTTATGATGCATAGTTACAGAGCCCCAATCCTCATTAGGCGGCGACATCAGTAGCTCTCTTTCTCTCTCTGATGCCAATTACAAGTCCATCGCAATGATCACCATAAGAATCATAGAGCACTCAAGGGTGATTCATAACGCTCACAGATTCTCATCGTCCGTGAAGCCGATGCATAACGCATTCAGCATTCAGGCTCCCGTGATACAATTGCCTCATAACTCTTGCCTACATTCACACTGATGATATGTGCAGTATAAAATTAGTCATATCTTAAATAACACACTGTTTCACTGTTTATGAAAAGACAATTATGAATGGGTCATTCAACATTGAATTAAAAGAATAGCAATGAAATTAATGTCACATGGCTACAGGAGCAGTGAGTCAAAACCAATTACGATCAATGAGATGAAACGTGGCTACTCATGGAAGGAGATACTGAGAGTGAGAATAATTAATGAGAGTGACATCGAGCACATGCATTGAAGCGGCGACTGCAGATAATTCAATCTGTAATTCAGAATGCATCGTTTCTTACAGGTTACTTAGAGGTCCTCTTCTGATCTGCAGGCTTAAATAGCCTCTTACGATCAGCTCCTTTTATTTTATTTCATTTTGATACTTTTTATGGTGGCCGGAATGAATTGTGTTTAGGGTGATTCTTTAGATGGTGGTCCAGTCTCCTTTCGAAAGTTCCTATTGGTGGGGGTGCGACGATTTCTGATGGCAGTTGATTCCAGAGTTGGGCTATCCTGATTTTGAAGCTATTTTTTTCTGAGTTCCGTTCTTGCTGGCTGGTGGTAAAGTTTTAGTGGGTGTCCTCTTTAAGTTCTGCTATTGAATTGGAAGAAATTTTGAGTTATTTGGGTGTCGTAATATTTTGTGGCTATTTTATAGGTTTCTATTAGGTCTCCTCTAGCTGATTCTTCTGTACTGCAGGGTGGGAAGTTTAAGTTTTCTTAGTCTTTGTTCATAATTTAGATCTTTCATTCATGGTAACATTCTAGTGGCACGACGTTGGACATTTTCTATTGCGGTGATGTGGGTTTTTTTAGTGTGGTTTTCATACCTGATTAGCATATTCAAGGTGTGGCCTGACAAAGGATTTATATAAGAGAAGAAATGTGTGGTTATCAAGGTAAGTAAAGTATATGTTCTTCTGATGAGGGCCATGATGGAATTAGATTTTTTTAATTTTTGCTTGGATGTGGTGGTCAAAAGTGAGCCTATTGTCGAGTATGACACCGAGATCTCTCTCGACTATTGTTTGTTTAGGGGGCTGTTGTTCATCTGGTACTGCCTGTGGTTTATTCGGGATCTGCTGATCGTCATGCTTGAGCATTTGTCAGGGTTGAAAGTTAGAAGTGATTCTAGAGTCCAGTGGTACATATTATTAATATCTTCTTGAAGTAGGAGTGAGTCTGTAGGTTTAGTTATTTCACGAAATATTTTAGCATCATCGGCAAAAAGGAATGTTGGGGAAGACGTTATAAATATGTAGGGAATTTATAAAGATGATAAAAAGTGTAGGTCCCAAAACTGACCCTTGTGGTATCCCGCTCTTAACTTCAAAAGGAAACTGTTCCACCGACTACAGAGTGATGTCTCTTTGGAATGGACATACTGTCCTCTGATTGTGTTCACACTTGCATTGAGGTTGGACATCTTTTAATGAACCTTCAAGCTGCTTGTGTATTCAATTGAAAACATATTTTTGAGGTTTGCATAGAATAAGGAATCTGCGGGCGAAATTTTGTATTGAGATATTTACCTTAAAAATTATAGTTGGTACATGTACACACAGTGATATCTTAGTGCTATACCACAATAGTCTCCTGATTCTCACACTTTTGCGTGGATTATATGTGTCACAAGGGACCCTAAAGCGCAGGTTTGTGCATCATGTGAACCTGCTTCCAAAAAGGAACCCATTGACACCAAATTTGCCCAGATTAGAGACATTGAGTGAATCAGCAGCACCTTGCGGTTGCGCTGACCAGTGACTCCATCGTTTACCCTGATTTACACCTTCATCGGGAATGCGGAGCTTCTTGTAAACTGGATTACTTATGTATTTTCTATCAATGGCTACAGAACATTCGCCCATCAAGCACCCATCCTTTGGAACCGATTACCTTCCAACCTTCAGAATCAACAATCGCTTGATGCTTTTAAAGCCCAACTTAAGACTTACTATTTTAACATTGCATTTTCTAGTATTTAATGATTTTCCTTTTTACCTCTGTTTGTACAGCGCATTTGAATGTTCTTTGATATTGCTGAAAATGCGTGTTTAAATGTAATAAAGTACTTGCTGACCTTATAATATTAGGTCAGTAAGTACTATGTATGAAATATTCTGCCTAGCATATTATGCTAGGCGGATTATTTCATACAAAGTTCGTGATTTTATATAAAACTCGTCAAGGCTGCAATCTCTTTCATACTTACAATGGTCTACTTGGCGGTTTCTATTTGGAATGCACATACTATCCTCTGCTTGTATTTAAACTTGCATTAAGATTGGACATCATTCCGTCTACGCTTCACCACCACAGGAACAACGGAAGATCGACCCAGGTCTGAGATATCTCGGGTTACAACCAGGAGGCAGGATCCTGCAATCCTGTTGAGTCACCTTCGAGAGAGTTTCCGTCCATCTACCGGACTGCAGACGACATCGCCGGATCCCACGGACTCCCAATATATAAGCAAACATTTCGACGATGACTTCGAAATGCGAGACTCCATCCGACGCCCTTTTAGAGATCCACATTTATCCTCATTGAGACGCCGTGTGATCGCCTGTGTAGGGCGATACAGCACATAGAAGTTCTGTGCTGCAGCACTTGCAGTGGACCTTCGGAAGAATGGCACTGGCCCAGGAGAGGTCCGAACTCTCATTCGCAGTATGCGCCGAAAGTGCATGGCCTGTATTGAGAAAATGAGGGCCAACATTTATTGTCGATGACAATTTGTTTTCAATAAAATATTCATTCCATCTAAAGTGTGATTTCGCGTTTTGACGTTCACCCATGATTAAATATCCTTGCTGATTGCACGTGACTACAGGAATCTCAGATTTGCGAATAAATTAATCATGGGTGGATACCCAACACACCCACTTATCACACATCCACGGTAAATTAAGTTAAGACTACTCAATAAGCTTTTCAAGGCATGCATAGTTTTTGTTGTTCGGTATATAATAAAGGTTCAATTCACCGAGCCAAATCTAAAGATACTCATGCATACCAGAGAGTCTATTTGCAACACTTGGTCATTCATATATATTAACTCGTGGATCCAACAAAAGAGGGAATTTGTTATTTCTCATTTTGTTCGTTGGTCCCAATTGCCTGCAAGCAGGTGATAGTGGAAACCAGAGTTTCTCTAGCAGCAATTGACTACAATTAGGCAGAACAGCACATACTCGACCTCCTCACTTCGCACCTGATTCTATGCAATTAATGCATCACTGAAAAGCGCTACTGTGGAAAGAAAAATGGTAACGCAGTTTGGTTATAACAATCAGTGACATGTAAACGAACAAGCATGACGGCCAGGTCGATCGCTGATTGGTCAGTTCGAGTGGCTACCAGCCAAGAAAATGCAACGCAAATTGATGTTCCCGTTGTTATCATATCATGTGGGTTGGCATTGTGAATTTTTGATCATTCCAATGTGAGATGGAGAGGGAGGGGTGGGGATCGGGGTAGGGGTAATCCTGTTGAAAATAATTTAGAAGCAATTTACTTTTAGTTGATCCTGGTGTTTAACAGACATTTAAATCAGTTTAAAGTGTCTATGACACTTCAGCCCCTAGATAACATAAATCGATTCACGGAGGTTTCATTATGCCCTTATATGGGTCAAAGTTGATATATAACTATATACTAAAGAGTAGCTCTATCGTTTATATGGTTATGTATTATGCGAATGTACCATGTGAATTACTCAACATTGTTGTACGATACACAAAAATCGTATGTAGACAACATTTAAATCGTTGCATAGGGTTAGTACCAGTAAACTTTGATTTAATTGAATTCAGACAATTCTGAATTAATTGCCCGAAGAATAAAAGAAATCTAAAGGCCATACCGGACAAATCATGAACAGCATGAGATTACTAGACACATATTTGACATATATAACAAGATTTTATGAGAATTTTTTACACATTTATATAGATTAACTTTATACCGCAAAAGGCTTTATCTGTTAACACAGAAGGGAATAGAGTTACTGTAAATAGCACACAGAAGGGAATAGAGTTACTGTAAATAGCGCACAGAAGGGAATAGAGTTACTGTAAATAGCGCACAGAAGGGAATAGAGTTACTGTAAATAGCGCATTGTTTAGTTAGGTTGTCTATTTAAAAATTGAGTAGGCCTAATTAAGGTTATAACGTTAACTTTGATACAATGTTCAGTCTTGTTCTTTATCTATAAAAAATTTACTTTCATATATCTGCATAAGTGGGAGCAGAATGATTAATGCAAGTTAGCCAATAAAAAATAAATTTTAAAAAGTTGCGTACATGTATAACACTAATAACAGATTGGCGACATGAAAATTCAAGAAGGTTTATATCTTAAAACAATGTTTATATATTTACTAATAAAATCAAACATAGCATACACGTATATTAAAAGAATAACTTAAAACATTGTAGCACACGCATTGATAAATTCAAAAGGTATAAAACTCAGCAAAATCAATGCATTACTGGAGTTTTAAAATGCTACCAAGCAGGAAATAATTAAAGAAAGTTCAAGTGATAACAATCGGTCAGCTTCCTCTTCTAGGCGGTTTGGGGGCACAATGGAAAAAAGCACGATTTCCTCTGAAGCCTGCCTCCATCGTCCAGTTGGACACGCAGTAGCTCCGGTCTTCCATGTAGATGTGTCCATGTCGATGGACGATCTCAAGGGTCTCAGGCTTCTTAGTATATTCCATGTAGACACCTTGGTTACTGAGTGCCATATCACCACTCAGAGGACAAATCTTGAGGAGTTTATCACCACATGTCACGACGGCTGCACCATTCTCGTCTTGATGCACGGATACGCCATTGATGTGGAAATCGAATCGGCCGCTTGAAGGATCGTGACCAATGCAGGCGGTTTCAATACAGGAGTTTTCAAGTGCATGTTTGCTTCTATAGGCGTTTTCACGGGTGAACTTAGTCGAGGAAACCAATACTTGTGTAGTGAGTGCTTCGGGGAAAGGGCGGACTGACTCATCCGGTGGGTTGGGGGCCTTTACAATGGTGTTGGCAATATCTACTGGTAGAATGAATCCCTCACCCGACTTGAAAAACTCAGTCATCCATGGGGTGCTCCTGATGCATCTCCGGTGCGGAGCACGGATCTCCAGCTTATTGCCCGACTGCTTGTATTCGTAAGAGCCGTCGGCGGTGAACGCGGCAGAGGCCCCGTTAACGGCAGCAGACGATCCGTGTATGTCGTTGAACACGCAAATGCCCCTACCAGCGGTGATTTGGACTTCAATGTAATGCTTCAAGTAGATATGTAACACTCCCAAGTCTGAACATGCGAGCCAAGGCAGGTCCAGGGATAACCTTTTATTAGGAATTCGATTGCAGATTTGGTACCCATCATCAGGATCTGCTCCGTCAGGGTCGATGTTATCCCCCCCATTGGTATGAGGTGTTCCTGCCTGTTCCACCGCAATGAGCTTGGCGTTGAAAGGCAACATTCTCCCATTGGAATCTGCCTGAACTGCCTCGTTGACAAGAAGTCTCGTATGTGTGCCATCAGCCGACGCCTCGGGCCTTAGCCGTGCCACTGTAACGATATCAGCCGGCACCACTGGCATAGGGTTGGCATTGGACGGCACAACGGCGTTTCTTGGCTGAAGTCTCAGGGCTGCTGGAATGGACCAGATATCAAGCGGCGCAGAAGACCTCACGGACGGCTTCCGTGGCCCGTGACTGGGCTTAGCCTTAGAACTCACAATCTTCTTTCTTGGCTGTTTCTGTGACGCTGGTGGAACGACGATGGCGTTGATTACCAGAAGGGCAGGTGGGCGAATAGAGATTCTCCTTCTTTGGCTTTTGTGGCCCATCATGTCAGATTGGAAGTCTTATACAGAACAGTGCCGTCAGCAATCAGGAGGTGGATAAACTTTGTCTTCTCACTTGCTGTGTTGATGAGGTAGTCTGGTTGCTGTGAATATATAAAAAAAAGTCAACATTAGTCAGATAACCCTACCACTGAGAAATTAACTCAATGCATGGAGGCGATTTAAAAGAATTGGTTTGAGTTATGGTGCATTATGGGGTTTAACCGCTCCACGGGGGGATTCGGGCGCGAAAACAAAAGACCGGGACCGGGGTTTCCCCCTACTCTTATCGATAAATCCCAAGGGTTCCGATTTATCCTGCATGCCACCATAGACAGTAGTACACGGCCTTGTTACGCAGTTGGCCAGCACTGCAGAGTCACCGAAGAATTACAATTATAATTACAGTAAAACCCCGCTAACTCGAATTTGAAGGGACCAGCGAAAACACTTCGACGAAGAGGGTTTTCGACGAATCGGGGTTTTCGAATTCTCAACATTTTGGTAACGTTATGATCTATGAGATGACGTTATGATAACGTATTGATCTCAAATTACATTATGATAGCGTAATTACCTACCCTTGAACACTTTAAAGCTACCAATACATGAAAAAAAAAATTAAAACGATTTGTTTGCGTTGTTTACTACAAGATATACAAAATCGGCCCAGAAAGAGAGATATTCTTTGTTCTTGCCGCCTTGAACCACAGCATCAACGCCTCTTCCACGTCCGGGTATTCACACAACCTCGCTCGCTTCCTGTCACCTCCACTCTCTCTGTAATGCGCTTGAATCTTCTCAGAATTTTTGATCCAAGTTGACAGGGTGCTTGGTGGGAATCCAAACTTATCAGCGATGGCCTTTTACTTCCCTCCAGCTTCAGCTTCGCT
The DNA here is from genome assembly GCA_000328365.1 of Capitella teleta. NCBI lineage: Eukaryota > Metazoa > Annelida > Polychaeta > Capitellidae > Capitella > Capitella teleta. The sequence continues at coordinate 263,832 of KB311229.1, forward strand.
GATCGCCAGGAACTTGGTCTCCAGGGTTACACGTGTGATCTTTTGTTTAGTCGCTATTATTGCAGAGATGTCTCGCAGAGATTCGTCGACAGAATGATTAATTTGTTGTGACGAATGATCGGGTTTTATACCGATGGGCAGAGTTTGTTTATTATTGATGTTTCCCGCCCATTCAACATCTGAGGCTATACCGCTGTTTCTGTAATCGTCTTCATCAAAGACGCCTTCATGTGTTTTACTCCGATCGAAAATCCACTACATGCTCTCTCTTCTATTGTTTACCAAGCATCTTGAACAAAAAAAACGCTTAATTGCTGCTAAATGAACCTTTGAACACGGCGGCTGCTTTAATCGACACGATGCGGTCGATTACGCAATGAAAAGACTGAGACGGAGACGCTGACTTCTGAACAATGCGAGAGGTGACAAGCGGGTCGAACTCTGTTTGTAAACGATTGTCCAAAACAGTTAACAGAGTTGCGTTAATTACAATTAGCGAAAGGGTTTTTTGATCTAAAAAAACAAACAAACAAACAAACAAACTTCGACGAATACGATTCGATTTTGCTCAAGGGACCGAAAATTATGTTCGAGGAATAGGGTTTTTCGACGAAGCGGGGTTCGAGGAATCCGAGCAATCTGTAATGCTAAAGTATAGGGGAGTCGTCGGGACTTTGAAAACACTTCGACGAAGAGGGGTCTTCGAGTTATCCGTTTTCGAGTTAGCGGGGTTTTACTGTAATTACAATTTTAATTCACAATCATAACGCTCGTGGCCCGATCGAATACACCGCACCGAGATGCATCAGGAGCACCCCATGGATGACTTCTGGTGGAAAACAGGGCCCCGGACCATGGATACGCTTAATTGAACGCATAATTTAGACAACTCTCTCGTACTATTGCTTTGTTTGAGAGTGATATCGAGAGAATAGCACTAATTTCATCTCCTAAAATCGAAACAAAGCTAAAAAAAATCGTATTGAAGCATCATACAAGAAATTACATTCCTCAATGCTCATTCAGGGGCTCATCTGATTTTGCTCTCTTTGCAATCACTCACCACTCTCATAAATGCCTCTCACTCATTCACAATTGACTGTTTTACTTTTATTTTTTGCATAAATGGGCGCAGAATAACACGAAGTCAATCCATACTAGTCAACCCATGCCAGACAGTTATCGTTTGGAATAATAAAGATACATTTCAGCAAATTTTAGAGTTTTGTTTTTAACATAGGGTAGAAGACTATATTTAGCTCTCTGTATATACTTAAAAACTATAAGACTATAACAACGAGGCCTTTTAATTAGAGAGACAATATTTTCGTTGCCAATGCGTTGCCTCAGAGTCTGGGGCAACGCTTGTTTACTTTTGGGGAAAAAATGTATTGCTAAAATATAAAATGATTCAGCACAGATTCAGAAAGGCTCACAGAAACTATCTTATGAGTTGCATCAAGCACAGATCTACTGGTGTATGAAGATGTGCAGTAAAATTAGCACTAAAAAGCTACTGAATTCTAAAAAAACATTCATTTCGAAAAATAGTTAAATCGTAGATTATATTATAGCGAGTTAAAAGATATTAATATCAATATATATCAGCCATCTTTCTCAAAGTATTTAACAACGTTTTGATTGCTTATTTAGCCAAATTAAATTTAAAATATTAATTTTAAAATAGATAATAGACTGAATAATTGAAACAATCTTTAATCTAAAATCACAGAAAGAGGCATTTCACATGTTTGGGGGACATTAATTCGGAATATTAGTCAGCATGTCTGGAATATATTTAAAATTTGCTAATTATAATTAAATGCTAGCTTCAATAGCAGTAATAAATGCACGAACTCACCTTTATTATAACGACGATCTCCCAGGCATAAAACCGTTGATAAAAATGTGATATGAACTAGATCAGATCAAAATTCAAAGGTTTCAAAGCAGTTGTGTGTCCGACGGGTCAGAGTGAAGGAATGCGAAAACCAAGTCGAAATCGCGATTATAGCTCAATTCTTGAGAAGTTCAACTCTCTGATCAAAGTCTATTTTTGAATATTCAGCGAGTGGGAGTTGAATTTGATGAGTTGAAAATGATGTTAGAATGATTTAATTTCTAGAAATTGCACTATCGGAATAACCTACGAACATCAGTCATGTACAAGCATGTTAAATGGTATACAAGATAGTCCAAAAGTATGTCAAGATGAGAAAATTCCCAGCAAGAACTATACAAACAGTTGAAAATTGTGTTGTTCATTTCATTCTGTATATAAAATGATGGCATCAATGAATTTAATGGTATGTTGTGTATGCCAATGCATGTATATTCAAGTTGATTGCTTTCGCCTGATTTGATACACATGTATAATTAAAGGACCATAATATAAATATAACACATAGATGTTTTCCGTAATATTTCCGATCTATTAGTACAATTGCTACTCTGTCCGATTATGTACGTGCAGTGTGATTATAACTAACAAAGTGGCTTTTCTCCGTAATCTTGCAATCGGATAGAGTGACAATCCTTCACATAATATCATCTTCGTGATTCCAGGTCACCGTGGTCTTAGTCGATCAAACAAGCGTACAAATTACATGCTGTAGGCAGACTGCGTAATGACAGCCTCGATTTATATGCGTACAATTAGTGCAAATATCACTCCGCGTTTTTTGACTCGTCCATTGAGATCTCTGAACCGAGTCGGCAGCTGCGATTACAATCGATGACTTTAAATGAATAATTGGACATCATTATTTCAATCAGAGGGAGATTAAAATTGAGCGGGGTTTCAGACGAGTTTCCTTCCCGGCGAATTCCTACTTATTTTCCCCGAAGCCATGTCTGACATTTGACGTCGCTCGGTCACATTCTTTTGTCAGGAAAGTTAGAATGAATTGCTCGAATTGTCTGATTGCCCTACTTCAGGATTGCATTATCCAGGAAAGCTGATGATATTATTATCAGCGAATGATCTTAAAATGAATGTTTATTATTACGAAACTTTTCCCCTCTAAATAGTAGAAGTACTTGCATGATACAATTGACATCTAACATCGTAGAAAAAGAAGTGACGTCATCAGCAAACCCAATCCCTCTACTCTGGTTTCATGCGCACAAACAATAACATAGTTTTCCTTTCTTGTATTGAATTGTTGAAAATGTAATTTGGTTGAATTTTCTACCACGTACCACGCATACCTATGTGTTGAGTATTGTGTATACCCAGAATGTGATATGTTCAACAGTGAAGTGTTTCTACATTATTTTGCAAGAGCGAAAATAACGTCAGAATATGTCTTACTCAAGTTTAAGAGTACAAGAGGCCCCTTCTGGTGTTGCAGTAACGACCAGATTACACCTGAAAAGAAACTTTCAATTTCATATCATCACTTGTTCTTTTCTTTCAGGCCTTGACCTTAAGAAAAGTTGGTAATTTGTAATTAGATTGTGCATAACCTCATCACACAGTTATATAATTTCATAGCAGCAAATCACAATGAACACAGGCCAAACGCGTTGCTTTGTTCAATATGCTTGTATTCTGACTGACGACAGCAAATACAGCACTCACCGTTTAAGAAAAGATGGAAATTTATTTCTTTTTTGGTCCATGACCACAAGAAAGAAATTTCCCATCACAACGGATGGCCGACTCAAGAAGCTACAGTTGAAGCCACGTACCCAAAAATCGATGGATGAAAGCGACGATGAAATCGAATTAAACTGGGTTTTTAAGGAGGCCGAATAATTGCATGAGTTTTGAATATCATGAAATACATGTACATGTCATATGAATATAGAAACACCACGGACATATAGAACATAATATATAGAAGCTATCACGAACTTCACGAAGCAAACAAATGTTTCAATTCTGTCATTCGTACAACGTTGCTTGATCGATTTTGGATGTGAGCGCAGTTTAGTACATGGAATACAAGAGTGGAGTGTTTGGGTTGGTATATGGCCTTCATGTTTCACTCCTTCCGGTTGGATCAGATCTATTTGGCTTTAGCAGAAATATTTGCTGAAAGCCCTTCTTGAAATCATCATAGTTGTAGGCATAGAGCAGTGGATTAACACAGCTGTTGACGAGGGACAGGTAGACCAAGATCCTGTACAACATATCATAAAGATTCAAATCCGGTAGAATTCCAGTGAAGTTGAGCAAATAGTGAATGTTGAGAGGCGCCCAGCAGACGATGAAGGCCATGCTGACTGACAACATCACTTGTGTTAAGTTCATCTGTCGCTTGGAGACTTTTCTGTTTCGGTTGGACGTCTCACCGGGTTGTATTTTCATCCTGTGTTTGATGACCCTCATCATGTGCGGATAGCAAACCATGAACATGAAGATTGGGACGATGAAGTAAGCGACGTTGTAGTACACACTGACGAACCACGCAAGAGCATCGTGGGGGAAGAAGGCCTGGAGGTAACACACTCCCTCGTTGACTCCAGAGAACGGATAGGCAAACCCGCTGATGAGAATAGTGGTGAAGCCCCAGATGAAGCCAATTGTAGCGTAGATGCAGGTGGTTGTGATCTGTTTGTGATGTATGATTGGAAAGACGACCATCAGGTATCGCTCCACTGTGATGGCCATGAGATTCGTAGTGGAGATTGCAATAAACACCCACATCGGGACCTCCACGTCGATCAACCAGCACCACCAGATACCACTTCCCTCGTAGCTCTTAG
>KB311229.1:297733-323547 GCA_000328365.1 Capitella teleta
GATCACACAGCCAGACGCCGGAAGTGTTGGATGGAAAAGTGCGTTATGATATCACCATCAGAACACACTTTTTACGCGCGCAATACGGTAATGCGTAAACCAATCAGAAATGCGGAATAGGTAGTCTACCGTAGACCTACTCAAACTCTGTAAAAGTACAGTGCCACTTCCTTTTGCTACTTCCGATAGTCTCAGCGCCGTTGACATACACTGGCCAATAGAAATAGTCCATCTATAGAGTCCATATCATTGGATTAACTTCTTATTCCGCATTATTGGCATCCATTCACTTCAAACTCAAATACGTCAGGATTTGTTTGAAGAATCGTTTCTATGGTGACGTCAAATTTTTTTATTTGCCTCTTGGAAGAATGACACAATATTTAGAGGCAGAACATTATAAATTTATTGCTTATCGTGAAGGGTAGCTAATTCAGCTCCTAGAATCTACCGGATCTACAAAATTCATCATGTGACAACTTCATTTAATATACAGAGTGGGCCAAATAGGCCAAATATAACAATAATTAATTGAATAACAACTCAAACATGCATTAAAAAGATGAGATTTAAACGGGATTTAAAAACATTATTGAAGGTGTAGATCGTACATGGAGGGGGAAATCATTCCACAAGCTGGGACACGTGCAGAGTTGGTATGCTGCTGAACAGGTATAATCGCGCTTATTCATAGCTAGATTCGAAATGCTGTGAAGGAAAATCTGTAAATACTTAATAAGCACGAGGTCACTCACATGAATTTCAAATAAAAATTCTCACAAGTGTCGTTTCATTTAAATATCGAATGTATTGTTCAAATAATTGCTGAATGTATCACTATGGCAGTTGAGAATTCAATCCGCTCAATTGTAAGTTTTTTTTCTGAGCACCTGCAGATAAAATAATAATAGTAAAATATTAATGTAATAAAATATATATGAATAAAGATAAACCTGATTTGCACCAGTTTTATTGCGGTTATCATTATATTCGATACGAATAAATACATGTCGTGTTTATAATACATGTTTAAGAAGGTCTGGTGTGTATATATAATACTACTATACATGTAGAAGGAATGGATATGCATTACACAGGTTCTCAACTTCTTTGCCTTGAATGTTCTTTCGATGTTTTTTATTGCTGTGACAATTTCTGGATTATTTTTTCTGTAGTTGTTTAAATACGCTGAACGAAGGTCTTCGTTTATGAGGAGGCGATATTAACGCATTTATATTGATTTAAATGTGGGAATGGGGCAAAGAGCCAAATAAATCACCCGAGGCGCAAATGAGATTGTTGTTGTGTGTGGCTGAACCGAAATTTGCTTAAATAGTAAATAATTCTTAGCTCCCATAGATTAGGAATACCAAGATTACAACGTCACTCCCCTCCCTCCTAAAAATAATAATCACTCACGCATGCGTGCGTGCGTGCGTTAAATGTTGCTTTCACGTAGCTTTTTCACATTTAAGGTGAAGCCTTGGGTGAACGTGCATGGGAGACATTGTAGTCCTTTGGGGTTGTAAGAGGACACAGAAGACCGCAACACAACCGTCGTGACGCGTGCGTAAAGTTCAACAAAATGCATATACGGAAGTGTTTGAGCCGCACCAAACTTCCGATGCATGGATTTCGATGCATTTTGGGATTTATTAAATCATTTTCAGCTAACATTGATTATAATTCTTTTTATATGTTACTTATACTCCATTCGTCTAGCAACCCGTGGAATGAATACAAGTAATACAATGCAATTGATGTAATTGTGATGAATGCCCTGAAATTTACAAATTAATCGCTCGTTCGAATTGGTCTGTGGTTTCGTGCTTTCGACCAATGCTGCCCTTTCACCTCGTGGTCCACGTAATCCAACAGCGGGAAGAGCGGATCTGATCACCAACTAAACTCAGCTGCCATTCCCCCGCACACATCATAGATGCTGAGATGGGGCACAGACAGATCTAGCATGGAAGCATCAAGTATTCATAGCGTGTGTGGATCGATTTAGAGAGGCGCAAGGCAAACCGCATTAGAATTTTCGCGGCTATTTCTGGCTCGTGCGCCGCTATTTTCAGCAAATGCAAGTGCAGTTGCACTTAGGAACGATTGGCAGCTATCAACGTGGGATCCGAAGTGAGTCACTTGCATGGGAGGCGGAGGAGGCGGAAGAGGGCTTTTCTTCCCTCTTGCTCTTTTGCTGGGTCGATGTCTTGTTTAAATCCACCCTGTTTTGTTTATAGTGCGCTTTCGAGTGAAGGGTGTCTTAGTTACGACAAAGCGGCCTTCTGTGTGGGATTAATCCTCTTGTATTACAGAACAGGTCTATAGTAAATCTTTGCTATCTAGGTCGCTGCGTGGCATCTGGCATCATCACCAGAACAGGGAAATAGAGGTTTTTTATGATGCAATTTCTTTCAAGCAGGTCAACCGAAGAGGTCACGCCCTTATTCACGTATACACACAGTGTCTACAGTACGGAATATGTCTACATTTCATTTCCATATAGAAGACAGCTCGGTTGAACCTACTTTTCTCATGAGATTTTGAGCCAATTCTCATGTTCAGCATCCGAAGAACTGGGTGATGCTGAAGAATATAATGTTTCATGTGGAGCAACTCCTAAACCAAGCAATGCCACTTCCCTGAAATATATTCGACTGACTCTCGGGTAAACCAAGTTAAACTTACCATAATTTGGGACCGTAATTAAAAAGGAAGCCGAGTCCAATAATCAGATAATAGACAGGATCCTGAGTATAATAGTCTTATGATTGTGATATATTTTCTCACACGTGAAGTGACACTGCGCACCCATGACTCTCAAAGTCTTTTTTATTATTAATGCATGTAATTTTCTTTTGTGTTAAGCGCATAGAAACTTTATCCTATAAATGTACATTTTGTGCAATACACCAAATGAATAAATTATTATTATTATTATTATTATTATTATTATTATTATTATTATTATTATTATTATTATTATTATTATTATTATTATTATTATTATTATTATTATTATTATTATTATTATTATTATTATTATTATTATTATTATTATTATTATTATTATTATTATTATTATTATTATTATTATTATTATTATTATTATGAGCCATTCATTGATACAGATATTAAGCATTTCGTAGCCTGTTAATTAATGAGTCAGAGGTGACACAAGCATAATTAGCGTCAGGTCCTCAATCTTATCAAGCAGACGCTCTCCACCCTAAAAATATTTAAATCACGAACCATACATTCACTGCGCCTTAAACGTTGCAATGCGTACGTTTTCGCGCCATGAGGCCACTCAATAATCGTCTGCTTCTCAAGTGGCAAATGTCAAGGTCGCAAACGAATGACGTCACTGCTCTTCTACTTGATCGAGGTGGGGTTTCAATAGCTCCTGTTTAGCGATTGTAATATCGTGTTTTAGCTGTTTGGAGTTTTTTTCTTCTAGGTGTACTGACAACTCGCCGGAGTTTGATAAGATTTCTGCTTCAGACTTTGAGATCATTGAAGGCAAATCGACGCCATTCGCGAGCGGAGATATGTTACGAAGTGCGCGGTGAGGAACTGCAGCCCCGACGTGCGCCAAACCGAATGGTTACATTGTCAGAGCTCAGAGAAACGTTAACCTTTAAGCTTTATACTGTTCGTATAGCTACTTCGCTGATGCAAATCAAACGCCAGGTGAGACATTTCTTTCTTCATCTAATGCAGAATGCATGTTGTTTGTTCATTATTCTGTGGTGCACAATAATGTTGAACTTGTAAATATAAAGGGCGAATTAGAGCCGGTTATTAATTCACTTGACATTACCAACAAATATATAGAAACGTGTGACCTATGGTCAAGTTTATAATAATTAATGTCGGGAGCATGTATACTAGTACTTTGTATATACCTACTTATATTACCCCTGGGATATAATCATGATGCCTTCTTTGTCATAATCATCAACCTTCCATTATTTTCATCCTCATTTAACCAATCAGCGATGCACTCTAATTGTGTCAGCCTTCAGTTTTGGGTCACCCAATCGACTTTGTCGAATGTCTCTGACTATTCGCTTCAATTGGGTAATCGACAGATCAAATTGCCACGATTGCGGTTGATGGAATCATTGTTCTAAGTGGCATAATAACGAAAAGTGGTCGGTTTGTTGCATTTATCCCTTATCTAGTATTCTTCTAAATACATGTGAGGCAAAGTCATCGGCATAAAAATTAGCATTATGAATACGGTTGTGGCTTCATGATTTTGGAAAACCCGATTTCGCTCGGAACAATTCGACTGTGAAGTAAACATGTGGAGTGGTCGTCCATTAGATTACGTATAGTTATATTTGGACTCACCTTTTGTTGGGGTATATTGTGGTCATAGATTATCACTAATCCGAATATTCGGGCATTTTACATTTTTAAATTTAAACCACAAATTCCAAGGCTGTGGAATGGTATTCTGATCATCATCTTTGTGGAACATCTGATATCCAAGCAATAACACGACTTTTGTGCTCTTTGCTAAGCTTATTTGGTCGATTGCTGTTTCGCATAAATAACAATGAAAATCGCCGCCGAAATCTCATTCGATACACGTAACGGATTTTTTTTTTTTTTTTTTTTTTTTGGGGGGGGGGGCTGATAATCATGCACATGTAGTTGTTATCAATGTCGTGTAATACGTTTCTGAAGACAATGTATGTATGTATAATGAGTAAAATCTGAACAAGGAGAATGTATCGGGAAATGGGACTCGCTTTAAATCGTTGAAGCCACCTTACCCTTGTTATCCTTCAACGTAGATGGATGGAGCCGTAAAACCTCATCACTCACTCATTGTAGAGGGTATTTAGGGTCTACTACATGTAGTATATGGGATCCTAATTATAAATTATAGCTAATTAATACCTAATTATAGCTCTAATTATAAATCCTTTCCGCATACAAAACCTCATTAGAATTCCAAAGCGATATAAAACACTCGCAGAGCAGCCTCAGCGTGAGTGAGCAACGCGGTTGAAGTACACGCGCATACAGGATGTGTGATACTCAGATGATGTTACAGCCAGTAATGTGGGTGTTGCAGTTTGAATTGCAAATTCTTGTTTTTAAATACTACATCAGAGTGATTCAACGTCTAGGAGTGTTAGAACGATGCTATACAAACCATTGAAGTGAGCACTTAAAACTCCATATATTTGTCGCGAGTTGACTCGGAGAAAAATACTAGTGCTCGGATTGATAACATTTGGAGCCATTTCGAGGTACGTACACGGTGTTCTGTAAGATTTGAGCGATTTTTGCGAGCGAGAGAAGGAACGGGTTGAGGTGTATTTAGAAGTGGCTATCGTCATACGCTAATACTACGCTCTCCCTCCCAAGCGCTTAATCTGCGTAGCCAAACTACGGCTGCCCGAAACCTACTAAGCTTTACCTAGCAGCATGGCCCAAAGCTTTCTCGTCTGCTCGGGTGCAAGTCGAAAAAAAGGCTGATATCTATTGCTGTTGTCGACAGATGCCGATGAACGAGCGATTGGATTGGGACTAAGGCAAAAGCAAAATGGCAGCGAACAAGAACAGGTTCCGATTCAAGAAGAAGAAGGAAGTCAAAGAGAAATTCAAGAGTAGTGGATGTCAAACGGATGACCTTGAAGATTCGGTGAGTTTCTCTTGATCTTTCTTATAACATCGAGTGAAGATTGCATAATAGCCGAGATTGATAGCACTCGGCTATACTCGCTAATATGAACGCAGTGGAGCGGAAGCTCACGTGTCCGATTTTCGAACAATTGTCTGCGAGGAGGTTCAATCAATCAATTCTTACAAGCTGTAGATAGACGAGAGTTCGGAATAGAAAAAAATCAACAACACAATAACAGAGAGACAAGATTTCACAAAGACTGGAGGCTCCATGTCTCTCATCAGTTCATTTGTCGGTTCGTCAAATTGCTCGCAGATGTGCGATGTTTATTGCTCTGAGTTCTTACGACGTCAATAGCATGGGATGGACAGAACGGAAGGTTCGAAAAGGTTGCTCTCCCGCGTGGATGGTGTTGCACTCGTTGACTGTGTATATATGGGGAGTCTGCACGAAAGGAAGAGTGCAAAGGCGGTAGGGTGGTTGATGAAGACGAACAGGAAGAAGCATTGAACAGTTGTTGAAATTACGTAAAGACTTATCTTACGTATTGTCTAGACTGAGCTGGAGAGTAGGATGTTCATAGCCTTTTCTCCTGACAGAAGGCCGGCAGAATGATGAGCTATCATTCATAAGTGGGATCCACCCGTCATCTTGCGGCTTAGTATGATTGTGGGAGTTCTGTATTAGTTTGTGACCCAAATGTCTTAATATCTCAGGGGCTGTGGTTTTTCGGCTGGGTTACGTGTGTGCACAAAGGGGATTGCATAATATACATATAATAGTCACGAAGTTATAGGCATACTAAATGATACACGGTTATCACCTCGTCAAAAAAAAAAGCTAAATGTGCGATAAGATTCCATAAGTAGTGTGTACAAGTTGAAGGTCATTTGTCAATTATCCACTTGTATTGCATATGGCATACGTTGATATTTATGTCGTGCGTAGTGGTATTATTGTTATCGCCTTTTTCCGAAGCTCTTTGGAATTAAACCTCACGCACACCACGTTTAAGGTTTATTCTGTGATATATTGAGAGTGGTGTGATTATTCGGGCGAATCTTCTAAAATTGTCTGAACTTTGTGCACTGAATCTTAATGTTACATGCTACAATAGACAGTAGCACACATGATCTGGCTTTCACGTGTATGTTGATCGTCTTTCAGTTCGGAATATGAAAATTTCACGCAATTGATCCCTTCACATACGAAAATACGAAATAATGTATGATTCGCAATCATCACGCATGCGCAGGTCGGAGCCTCGAACTCGGGACCACAACTTCGGACGAAAGCAGCAATCGGGCGATCTGAAGGACCAAGCAGCCCGATGGTTGGCATTCGACCCCCTCCCCTTCCCTGATCCACCCTCCCCCATGAGTTTTACCAAACACATGTGGCCGAATTCTCGTTTGAGATGGGTAGGTGCGGGTTATGTGTGGGTTTCCTGAAAGCATTGATTATCGGCGTCGAAGATTAAAGAAAGTCTGCCATTTGACGCACGACACAATCCTTTTATTAAGCCACACATAACCCACGCCTATAGCCCTATATCCTTCTCATAATATTATGAGAATTCGGCCAATTACACTTACGTACAAACACTTATGTCCATAGTTCGATGTACATGTACTTTAAACACAGCTTATAATCCAATGCCATTTGTCAAGCTTACGTCACGCAGAGATCTATATTTGAATGTTGATCGGTGTCCATCTAAGTTTGGGGTGCTCTGGTATAAACATATATTGTACATAATTACAGATCGATTTATTAAGGCTCTGTTACATCATGTGGTACTAAGCGAATTCCTAGTACTGCAAGATCGCAGCGCATGAGATTCGCACACTAAACGCCAAAAGTGGGGGGTCGAGGAGCGGCAAGCATAGGCCTGCTGCCACGAGGTCTACAGCGAGTGAGCCGCATGGGAACAAGTGCTAACGATCCGATCGCCATTCTGTTGATTCGCGGTAGAGGAGTTAACGCGAGCAGCAGAATCATTCTTGCTTCATCGGTTTCTTCGTGTGAGTTTGGAAGCAGAAAAACAGGTAAACAGTCTAATTATCCTCGGTAGACAACGAAAGGCAGCTAATGAAGGTTGTTTTTGTGTTTTGTTTTTTGTATTAGGATTTTTTTTTCTCCTAAGTTGTTCGTTTTATTTTTTTATAAACTTGGTGTAAATTAAATATATAATATTCATCATTGTGGGTTATACGAATCGTGTACATGTAGTGCATATAATGTATAGTCTATAATTGTAGAGTCACCAGGAGCGTTTTTCACTCCTATATTTCTTTCAGTCTATACTAATACTAGTATAATATGCTCTCGAGCATTGACTAATAACTGCCATTACGATAAAGCAATCATTACCCGTGAAGCAGAGCAATATGGACGACAAGAGAGGAATCTGATAAGGGCAACAATAATTAATCTGAAGACTCTCGAAAAAGGCCCTGAATTGGAAGAAATGTCTCTGCCAACGACGCTTAGCGTCTGAGTTATGCTCTCTTACGCGGTGCCTGGGTTTTCCCTGTTCTTGATTAGGTCAGAGGTTAGAGCTTCATTAAGAGAAGCCGGTCAGAGAGCGAGATGCGTTGGAGGAATTTGTCGGGAGTTGTATGGCTTGCATCACTTGTTGCTCATCCGCAGGAACTCGTCGTGCGTTCGTCATCGCAAGCATGCAGATGCCTTGAAAAGGCGACGCGACTGGTTAATGCTTTGCTAATGGCGTTCAGGGGGCGCTTCCATTCAACGGGATTCAGTTAAAGGAATGCGACAAGAAGAACAAAAATAAAACCCTCCCGCGCGAAGAGGGGGCGGTCAAGGCCACTGGTGACGGAGGGACTTCTGACGTCAGGCGTGGTGGAATGGAGCGTCGTGTCGGCGGCTGCCGACGACAAATATCCGATCAGCCGACGACGGCTGAGCATCTGCTGGACTTCCCTGATTATACGAATCCGGATTAAAGACGAAGTGCCGACAAGTGCCGCACCAGACTCATTAAACTTCTTTTGTGAGTACATACAGCAAGGAGCATTCGCAAGTGCTGACAATTATACACGATGCGTGGAGTTTACACTTGGCAGTGTGCACACCAACAGTGCATGGGTCGTGTCAAGCTAACTAAATCTGCGGGGCGATCCTGGCAGATCCAATATTGACATTGGGCAAAGTCTCCATTGTAGACAGAACAACCAGGCGGAAAGTCGCGTTGCCATAGCAATGAGTAATCATGTCCGGAAGGCTTTCTGATGAGTGGTCAGTCCTGATTCAGGCCATCGCAGATGGGACCATGAGGCGGCGTAGATCACACAAGCGTGGGAGGTGGCCATATGTGTCGCCCATCGCACGAATTCTATCCCTTGCTCCTCGCGGAGCTGGATATCGTGGGGTTCAGAGGGTCTGCACAAGCCGCTCATTTCATCAACTAAGTTAGATTCCCTGTCCATATCAACCGGTGTGTTCGGAGTGAAGACGGTGTTCTTGGTTCCTCGACTTCAATTCGCAACACGACTTTCTTGCGTTTGCATGACGTATTATGTGCGTTATGATTTTTATTATTCGCAGGGTCACACATGCATGCTTTTCAACTTGAATTCCGTGTAAGTATATTTAGTTCGTTACTATTAGGCCTACTTCATCGAGATAATAATTCTTCTCATTCTTCATAATTATAGCTTCGTTGTTATAGTCCCTGTCGATCTTGGATACTAGTATGTGAGATAGTCCTTCCTCTGAATGCGCTCAAGCTTTCGTTGGATCTGTTGCCGCAGTTCGCTATTTCTTGTATTTGTGCATTTTCTTCTCTTGGTTCCTCCCAAAATGCGAGGCACACATGGACCACAGCGGAGTATGAAGTCTCCAATTCTTCATTGAATTGATGGTCCGGTTGAGATGTGTACTCTGGACCACTGCTGATCTCTAAGCTCAACCGTGGACTGATGATGTCAGTTTGTTGTCAATGACATAATCGTTTGCGTTTCGTGGCAGTGACGACAATAGAGCGAAGTCGGGAAGATCAGCCTTTCTGCCACTAAATCAAAATGACTACCATTTAAGTCGAATCACACTCCCATTATGTCCAATCTTCACACTCCAAAGTCAACCCTTTTCCACAAGTTCAGCTGCTTCATAACTGCCAAATCATCCATATTGACCTAAACAGTCTTGCATTTAAGGTCCATACAATGGCTAAGGTTGCATACAATGTATTTCCTCCTCTCCGCAGGGCGTTCACCTCGACGAGGCCTCGGCGGCCAACAGTTCAGCCGAGCATGGCAGCAGCAGCAGCGGCACTCCCCCACCCCCCGTTCGATCGCAGCTGATGGACCCGCCTCACTCTTCGCCCGGGAAGTTGCCTCGCGACCTGCAGGACAGGTGCAAGATAGCGTCGTCCAACACCCCCACGACGTCGCCCTCGTCGTCAAACGAACCCGAGAGCAGCTCGGCCCCAATTCTTCGCAGCCGTATCACAAAAAGCGCGTCGCCGAAAATGACCGGCACCCGAGTCGACGAGCGTCCGTCTCCGGCACGGACCCCGGATGACCGCGTGACGTTCTTCATCGGCGGGGATTACGAGAACGAGGCTTCGCCCTCTCCGACGGCTAAAACGACGCGCAAGTCATCCGTGGCTGCGACGCCGTCGAGTAACCGGAGCAGATTCAAGAAAATGCTGCGCCCACTTCGTCGCAGTCACAGCGCTGGATGCAGCAAAGACGTTCCTGCGCATGCGCTGTTTTTGCGGCACGAAATGGCTTCGAGAAGCAGCACTGCGGTGAGTTGGCGTTTTGATTTAATTTTCATCGTCTCGTTTAGTTGTTCACTGTTCAGCGGGTAACCTGAATGACTTCGGTCATCTCCGCAAAAACCACGTGCTACTTGTGGGTGCGTTATGATTGAGCAGTCATAACGCAGACTACTTAGCATAACGTACTAGTAGTAGAAACTGATGTGCTTCGCCTTTCGCATGAAATAAGCAAAGCTATTCTCAGTTTATAATGAAGTCGAGGATTACTCGTTGCAAACTTATAACAAATAATAAATTAATACATGTGGCTCGATTCGTTCGAACTCGTTCACTGACAGAATGCGCTATGATTTCTATTAGCCTGAGTCATTTTGATTCCATACCGTTATCTTCGACCCGAAAGAGCCACCGAGCGTGCATGCAAAACCATCGGTATTGTGCCATCATTTGCCATGAATATATACTTGCACCTGTGTGTCTTGTCGACCCTAAACAGTTCGCTTTGTTTGTGAAATACGGAATATATACTTCTCCCTGAATAGAGTTCAATATCCTCCAATATCCTTCTTTCGGATCGACCCACACCGCCTAATTGCACATAATAAGAGCGCCCGCTGCAGTTCATTTCGCCTCCGCGGATTACGTATATCGATAAATGTACGCTACAAGTATGTATGAGAGAGGGAGGATGGCATAGGTTGAACGAGGCAGCTGCATGCGATGCACTCTGACCGATATCCAGCCGAAATAGCAATCAACCCAGAAACCTATTACGGTAACGTAATCGACCTTACCGACGCCATGATCGTCTGCTTCTAAGAATGCGTGACTGGCCCCTCTTTAACTTCGACATGGACAGTAGGGGACGTAAGCGCAGAGAAGAATCCTGTACGTGCGCTATGACCAGTGTCAATGACGATTCACGTGGCAGGGTGGTATACATAGGTGTGATGTATTATTCCCCCATATGGCCCCAAAAGTAGTTTGCGTTTCATTACGTCATGGACTCATTTTATTATTGGTTTTGTACTAATCAGTTCAGTAAGTACGTGTATACATGCAGAATTGATTTATTATTCTTGAAATTTCTTGTGCCATTTTACAAAATCTTGGTTTTGTAATTATTCTATACTACATTGTGATCAGATAATAACTATATCCCTGGTCATGGACATTATGGAATGTGTTATGTTGAGAATGAGGGATAGCCGAGGGCTTTTAAATGTCCGCCGATTGTGTTGGAAACCGTTTCTCGTTGCCACAACGACTTCTCTTCTTTATCACCTCTAGCTACTACTGTTTTTAATTCAGTTAATTATTGAATGTGCATATGCATGTGCACACATTGTACACTGATCGCATAGACAACAACAAAATAAAAATAAAAACTGGGGAAAAAAAGCTGCTCGCGGCTATATAATTTATATGTTGTCATAGGCTGATTATGATTATAATATTATTTATTATTATTATTATTATTTATTATTAATGGTATTTTAACAAAGAGTGGAATACCCTAACTATGTTTGTCACGATTTTCAACGAGGAAGTGCTGTGTGTCCTTGGCCCAAGGTAACACCATCGAGAGTTCTTTATTCGTTTTCTATTCAACGCATCTGTGTAAGCATGAAGTTATCTGCAACGGACATGCAGACCCAGAGTGGCTTGGGGCTGACACGTCATACGTAGGTATTTCACCCACCTGATGTCATATATAGAGCCAATTTAAATGCATGCATCCTGGTTGACCAGTTCAACTTGAGCAGCGGGTATTCATGTACATGTGTATATGCAGAAAATACACGTCTGGCAACCTGTAACATTTGCTCCTGTTCGTGTGATTGTCTTGATACTCGAGATGCCAGCTGAATTGCATGTCGGTGGAAGACCTGATTGGTCTTGTACAGCAGATGTGTTTGTACCTGTCTGTGTGCTTGCTTAGTTAGTTGGTTGGGCCTTGGATCGCCTACTTGGCGCACGTGTAAGAGTGTGGCGTATTCTCATAATACTGTTGTATACTGAGGACTTTTTCTCCTGAGAGATGAGTAAATACTCGGGAAGGATGAGGCTTATAAATGCGCCGACCTTGAGGGTATGGTCAGTTGATATACAACTCGGATGTCCCAGCGTAATATTTCGATGATATATTCTATGAGGGATCAACTCCATGGAGAATTACATCATTGCATGTGTTGATTTTTGTACTCCATGGCCGGTGTTATGGTTTATGCAGTATCCCGGAAATCAATCATGAATTATCGGTACATTGACCTATTTTTGATCAGGTTAATCAGATTCGACCTATTTCTGATCGAGTTAATCAAGCCTAATCTATAATAATTATCCTTTTTATGTAACTCGTTTCATTAATGATATGCTTGAATGGTTTTGATTGCATGCTTGAATGTTCAATTACTTGCAGGTACAATTATTTCATTCGACATTAATAGGGTTCCATAATCCATCCTTGTAATGAACGTACAGAAGCGGTGTTGCGCGTTATGTATTGTCATGGCAACCGCTTGGCTAATGCATGTCCATTTCGATGTGACAGCATCCTATAAACTACAATACGCGCTGCTCTGCACATAATGCATGCACGAACACACCCAGTAAATAAGTATAACCACATAATGATAATCATACTCCAGTGTCCGTGCACACAGCTCAGTGAACGCGTGGTCTGTTGTTAGAGGGGACGTCGCCATTGCGTTCAATAGCTGCCGCAGCTGAGACCGCCTACGACCACCGCTGCAGCCGCATTCGGTCTAGTGGGCTGCCTCCTTCTCTCTCTCCCTCTGCTCCCTGCATCGTCTTCTTCAGCGGGCGCTTCGTACCGCCCGCCGCCCTACGAGCGAAGGTCTTACCCTTCTACTCCTCGCTTGCAGTGGCTCAGCCGGCTCTTCGCCACTCGACGTTTTCGAAATAGGCGTTAAACATTCTCCTGGATAACCGATCAAGAGTTTAACTCTCGAGAGTCTTGTGTGCTTGGATGCTGTGTTGGTTCGGTAAGTTGCAGCGTCGTTGGGTTCTGTTATTTCGTGGAGCAGGAGATCTCGCGCCTAGGGTATATCGATTGAGGGCAGTGGCTGCAGCTAGGCTGCTTATTATTGAGCTATGATTTAGTGTATCGATCGAGATGCGCTGAGCATCGCTCCTACCACGTGCATTTGACCACTCGACACTGTCCGATCGACCACAGGCTGCGTTCATCTCAACACTGCACTATATATCGTGGGTATGTATATCTACAAGGCATTCGCCCTTGCATCTGGGATTGCCCGCGTCAGAGAGTGTATCCATAATGTACTCAAGTTATGCATTAGTATAATTAACGATGGTCCGTTTGTATACTGGTTGATATATCACCTCGGTATACAGTTCAGAGCAGCTCTGCCGGGTACTTTGCGGCTGTTGGTCGCTCGGCCATCCTTGCCACGGCGAATCAATATGAGGGTTGCCTCAGTTGCATAACGGGTGCGTCGTCCCCATGTGCGTCTTATGTTGATGTGCGTATTTCCGGGCGCGTTGACCTTGACCTTTCGAGGGAAAAAATGTAGAGCGGTAGTAGATCTCAAGCGTTTGCCAGGAAAAGAACGAAAAGCTGGGTGTGGGGGCTGAAGCTAATGGGGGCGGTGAGGCTATGATCAGGAGGGGCGGGAGGGGGGGCGTACAGAACCCTCTTCTGTATAACGCACCCTCTGCTGCTCTGCGTCCGAACCCCAGGGTGGTCGATTTGCCTGATTGACACCACCCCCCCCCCATTCCTGCCTATATATATTTTCGTTTCATATTTGATATACATGTCTATTGTACGTTGTACACGGCTGGTATTTAATCTGAAATATTTATTTTATTTTATGTGTTATAGGTTAACATTGTGGTCATTGCTCAAATCGGTCGGCACCCAGAATGCGCCGTAATTTTGTCATTTAGTAGCCGCGTTGATTAAAGTGGAACGAAAAAATCTCAGAAACCGCAGATTATGATTTACTTGTGAGAACCCTGAAGAGGAGCAGGGGCACGGAATGAGAATTTTCAATATATTGTACAGATGCCTGTCAGGTTCCCTGTATTTGGGCCGAATTCTGTATCACCGCGGTTATCTATGTATGACCTGTGACCTATTGTTGACGAGTATTTATTTATTATCCGAAAGACAAAACGCTTATAATATATTTCGTGCATTTTTATTATTTTTATTATTGTTTTATTTTTATTTTTATTTTTCTCAGAAGCTTAAACGTTGTACTCCATATAAAAAAAAGCTGACTGATCGAACCCTCGCTCTCAAGAGTAAACATTGGGGTTTCCGGCAGTGTTTATACGCGTATTTATGTAGGTCAAATAGACGGAATAGTCTATACACAGATCCATAATGGGCGTGCCATTTCCATGACGGGTCATTCGGACACTCAGCGTGCATTTCTATTTTTGTTCACGCGCTGCCATTCATAAAAAGCGCGAGACAATCTTTTCGGCAAACGGATGTCAATATTAATATTTCGGGAATCCTGCCGTTTGCTGATATCGGACATGATCCCTGAGCGACTTAGTGGTGATTTAATATTGTATCAATATACTTCCCGGCAAGTGATACCCATTCATGAATTCATCGTCTATCTTAAATTTATCTCGTTATCTTACTGAGGTTTAGCATAACCGGATTCCATCGTATTTTGACGCAATGCTTTGGGCCCATGCCTTCTCCTCCGCCTCAAGTGGTCGGCTTAAATAGACACAGTCGAACTTTTGATTCGCAAACTTATTCTTGTATCTTCGTCGCCAACTTATATAACCACACTTTTTTTACCGATACATGCAGATTTATAAACACAGTGAACTTTTTGCACTCAGCAGCATTGATGTTATGCGTGCAGTTGCGTAGCAAAAAAAGTTTTGCTGTATCGGGAGTTTTGGCGTATCTCTTATCTACTGTAAGAAAATCTAGAGATAGCGAACGAAGGAGTTTAGGTTTGTGCTATACGCACAGCAACAAGTGCATTTTGGCCAGGGATTAGCGGTTAATGTGGCTCCGTGTCGAACTGAATACAGACCGCTTCCATCATGGACTTGTAATGTAGTTGGATTCCGAATTGACCTAGTTTCGTGCTGAGGGAGTTTGAATTTGTTGAGTGATGAATATTTCGTGAACATGCCAAATGCAAAGGTAATCAATTGACCTACATTTAGAACATAAGTCTTTCTTTGTTGTAGAATACTAGCTACAAGCATGACTGACATCCGTTTCCACGACGCGGCGCGTATGACAGATAGCCTATTATATTAGTATGTTCAGTGCATATATACGTCTATATAATTGGCTCTACAGTCGATACTCATTGTGATTGACAAGGATTAGGAAGCTTTCAACTAAAATGCCCCATTATCTTTAATGTGGTGAGCCGCTCTGCTTGGTTGGTTTCAAACGGATGAGTCTATATCAGAGGTTTATGATTACGACATGATTATAAGTATGCAGTAGTCCAACACTAGTTATTCTTGAGAAGTTTAAAGACTGACAGACTGCAGTCAGCAGTCCCCAGTACTCATTTATTAATTACAATAATTTCAGTCATATATCGACCACTAAGTTAACGGTACTCGAAATACTCGATCATACTGATTAAAGGTGATCCCGAAGAAAACAATAAGCACCCACTCGACATGCGCAATGATACTATAGTTACAATAGTACCCGAGTATTGACGTACGTTCTAGAAATGTTCACAAAAGATCTTCTTGTGTATACTCGATTCTCGAATAACTCGATCCACTTGCAAGATACATGCACACTTGTGTACAGTGTACATGACATTGTATACCAATTGTTGATTTTTTTTAATGAATCAACTAAGCCAGTGGAAGTTGAGGCATGAATGAATTTGCATGAGTTGGTATGATGACGTCATGAATCGTGACTTTGACATCAGACTTCATTTTTTAGTTACACGGATATAATGGGCTTCGATTTTTTCCTCTCTGTCGCTGCTCGTAGGAACACGGAACTGAATGAAATTCCTGCGCTATATTTTCCTTCTGTGGTTCGGGCATAGGAAATAAAATGCGGCAGTATTTGATAATGCTGTCAGTAGTCATACTGCACTCTAGTCAGGCGGCCAT
Source organism: Capitella teleta (assembly GCA_000328365.1). Classification (NCBI taxonomy): domain Eukaryota; kingdom Metazoa; phylum Annelida; class Polychaeta; family Capitellidae; genus Capitella; species Capitella teleta. Next base: position 314,257 of record KB311229.1, read on the forward strand.
TGTCAAGCTGCACACATCACATTGTACACGCCACACGGGTCCAAGTGATTCATGTAAATTCCTAAATGGAGAACCGTTGCCATCTGAACTGAAGACTGTGGGCTATTATATACTAGTATTCATCGAGAATCATGCAGGATATGTTGGTACGTGCGTGTACGATTGTGTACACCAAGTTTGGATTTTTTTTAAGCAGTGCTTTTTATTATGAATTCATTTTTAGGCAGTGCTTTTATTATGAATAAAATAAAGTATTTGAATTGTATCAGGCAGGCTAATCTCGTTCCAAGCCTCTATATTGATAATTAGATCATCCCCACAGATCAGTATGGCTACGGAATGCAGCTACATGCAGGCAAGACTTGTCGGCTGCACACACGACGTGTAATCGTTAGCGACGACAACACGTGGTCAGAGTCAGTTTTTCGTTTCTTGTCGATTACTAGTACATAATGCTGTAGTTCGTCGATCGTGATATTAAAGCGCCTGTCGCATAATTACATGTGCGTGTGTGGAATTTCTCCGCACGCACGGACCGCACGCCCAATAAAACTGAACGTCAAAAGAAAGTACCTCATTTTTAAATACCGACAGAAAGTACAATATGATGGATGGAGTGGATTTTTTGGGGCTCCTTTTGTTATTTTTATAAAAATGGGATTTTGGGTTAAAATGGTAATTTCCAACAAACGCAGGGATGCGTGCGAACAAAAAGTTTGTAGAGCTATTCAAACAGTTGCCTGCCAGGGAGATGTCCATGGACGCCATATCAGTGATTCAACTGTTGGTCGAAGTTTGCGTGAAGGAGGCTTAAATTGCCGTCGACCTTTCCGAGGCATATTTCTGCATGATAATACGCGCCCAAATGCTGCAAGATCCACGAGGGTGTTTCTGGGAGGGGAGGATATCCAAGTCACGGATAACCAGCTTATCCTCCCATTGACCATATCTGGGATGAGCTGGGAGGTCGATTGAGAGCTTGGGGACTGGAAAGCATTCGTCAGTTGCGGGAGATGCTCGGGGAAGAATGGGAAGCAATTCCACTCGACTCAATCCGAAGACTGATTAGGAGATGTGCATCCGAATGAATGGAGGCCACACTCGATATCGAGGAATGGTGTGTTTTCATCTCGAGTCATGTTTCTTCATTAACATTCACTCTCGTGAAATTCAATCCTCATCCCTTGTGTCTTTATTTTCGCGTTGTCGCTCTCCAATACAACTTATACGTCCGAATTTTCTGACACAGGTTTAGAAATGGTTCGACTGGCACAGTGCCAAATTTGAGTTCCTTCGACCGTAATCTCACTTGCCCAGACACATAATTATGCATAGGGTACTTTCCTTTGGCGTTTAGTATATATACCAATTTTACACGCCTATTCTTTCTCTTTTGATTTACTATGTTTATTTATTCTTCCACTGGTAAATTTGCTATTGGTTGATTTGGTTGTTTTGTCGCCAGCAGGCGGAGAGTAGGGCGGGGGACACAGGAGGCCGATCAGCTGCGATGTCATCCGATTCGGAGTCCGAGGAAATGGATCGCAACTCGAAAAGCGGACGAGCAGCCAAGAGCGCCAAGAAAGGACTGTGAGTTCGATTTTCTCGGCTGCGTTTCAACATTTTTATAGTTTCGCGATAATCGGGAACTGGGATCTCAATTGCGTCAAGGAGTAAGTTTTATGTCTATTAAAAGAAAATGCATGGAGCTATATAAAACAGCAGATGTAAAATTCGAGGAAGAAAAGATTTTCAACAAAATCATGCAAACGTTGTTGCTCTGCTAAGTTATGCTGTACATGTAATGCAGTATAACAAAAAGTTCTGAAATGTGATACTAAAAGAAGTGAAGTATTGTTGATGACGTTTCCATCACACAGTTTTAACCACGAGAGGCGAAGGGGCGGATTCCAGGTACATTTACCTGTTGGCATTCAAGCTCATGAATTGACATTTAATTCGCTCATTTCCCTAAACGAAAATCCGTTAAATAGCCATACTATAATAATAATAATAATAATGATGTATATATAGTACTAATATATACAGTGTACATACTATAATACCATACACTCATACAGCTTGTTCACTCGAGAGATATCTGGCGATGTACGCTTTGGCGTGTCGCGCACAAGGCTGCTCATCTCGGTGCTCGTGACGTCACACAGGTGTACCACAATCGTGACGTCACACAGGTGTACCGCATACCTGGCGTTATGTCATTACGCCGTCTGATCGTGCTTCCATCCTCTGAGGTGTCGATGATGTCAATGCAGATCCCAGATTAGCTCATTTCAGCTATTAATACTCAGCCGCAGTGCATAAAACCCGCCGATGGGTGTCGACCGGCGCCAGTCACTCGAGGGCAGCAACAGCAGCGTTCGCATGCCGCACGGTTGCTTGTGTGTGCGAGGTTTGACTGCGAGATTTTCATTTGATTCCATTTCGTCCGCAGAGCTCAAGTGAAGGAGAAGTTCTCTTTCCTGCGCCGCAGGCACACAGACACAGCGCTGGCGAGTAAGGACGGCAAACCCCTGAAGCCCACCCCAGAGGTGGCGCTGTCCTGGAGCACCAGCTTCGACACCCTCCTTCAAGACAAATGTCAGTATTTTTACTCTGCTTGAAATTGTGTATAATTAAAAAAAATATATATATACGGTTAGTTTATGCTCTATTCATTTTATACTTCTGTATGTGAAATTTCTATGCATACTTTTTTGTAAATTTTCTGTGAGATTAACGAGTTCTCAGTGTGAATTATTGTTTGAGAGAATTATTCTTTGGTATTTATATTATTATCATGCCATTGTTGCTTGGTTTGCTATGATTTTTAATATTTATGGAATCCAGAAGATCATTTCTTGACCTTTGACCTCCTCAGATGGATTGGAATTGTTCCGGGATTTCTTGCAAAGTGAATTCAGCGAGGAAAACATAGAGTTCTGGATCGCGTGTGAGCAATACAAAAATCTCAAGTCAAGTAAGCTCAATGCACAAGCTCAAAAGATTTACACCGACTTTGTGGCCATCCAAGCACCTAGGGAGGTACGTCACTCGCGTGTACGTTTAATTTCAATTCCAATCCTAATTCCGCAGATTAACTTATCATCAAAGACTCGTGAGGCCACTGCGGGGCTCGTGGGCAGTCCGAACAGACACACGTTTGAAACCGCCCAGCGTCGCATCCAGGCGTTGATGGAGAAGGACTCGTACCCTCGCTTCCTGCAGGCAGACGTTTACCAAGATCTTTTAGGAGACCAGAAAGCACACTTCAAATTGAACTTCACATGAGCCACGGTTACCTGTTAAGCGACGACTCAGAAGTTGTTGAAAAAACTATTAGAAAAAAAACAAACTGTGTCATGGATCAATGTGTGATTATCGAGCTGGTATCGGTCCCTGCGATCATTTTACGGAATATCTTAGAAGAATTCTCTCCGCCCCTCTCTCTCTCGACATTCAAAGCCGGTCGCCTGAAAACACTTCGTGCTCAACATGTGCAGAAACTTTGGACTTCAAAAATAATACCTTGTTTATTCTGAAGGAGCGACATTCACCTTAATGTTTTTACAGAGTTATAATTAATTTTTATTTATTTAAGACAATTACATGAAATAATTTTTCTAGAATTCTTTTTTTTTTTTTTTCTCCTCTCTTGCTAGCTGCGCGAAGAAGTTTGTAAAATTTTTGCTTTTGGTATAAAAACAAAGCTTATGTAATCTTGAAAGTCATGTAATCTCATTTAAAGGAAAAGCTATCCTGCAGATGTCTAAAATCTGTTTAGCCCGTGTACTCATAAATCATTGCAGCTCATTTCTTCATTGTAATTAGATGATTTTTTTTCCCCCAGTCTGCAAGAGATGGATTTCTTCTGCAGATCATGATGTGTGTAAATGTACTTGATTCTACACAGGGTAGATCTATTAATTAATTAATTATGGTCAAATCAATTCAGATATGTTTTGCACACAAATTAATGACGAATCACAGGTTTAGTTTTGATCTATGTCAGTTTTAAATTGAGGAAAATATGCAAATATATCCTAGATAATTAACCTTCACATAATTTCTCTGACAGACGAAAGTTATAATTTTCTGGGTAAATCGCAAACCATTTCATTTTGTTGATAGTCTCTTGCTGTCTTGTTGGTTGGATTTTTATGTTCGATGATCATTTCTATTCGTGGACGTCACTGCCTCTTGTTTGCCCCACAGGGGGCGCAACCTGTCCTCATGATGTCATAATGTACATTAAATATAGGTATGTTGACCTGACCCGATTCTTGTGTGTTTATTGTCCTGATTGAGCACCCTGCGCTGTTGAATGGCATCTTGCATTATTACCTTGGACATGCATTTTCACACACTGCCCCCAAAGATGAGAGGCCACCCAAAGAAATCCTGCCCTGGATCAAGAGAAAGTGCACCGGATCCTCATCGCCACTCTTATTCATCCAGGACTACATCTAGTTCATCCTTGATTCTGTGAAAATGTGAAGTATTGTTGTAAAGATTGCACAACAGTACTATTATTAAAGGGATTGATCGACATAGTATGGTAATTTAATTAAAGGATATCATTGAAAAGGAAGTTATTTGGACCCTGAAAATTAAATCGGACAATTGTATGATTTATATTATATAATTATATGATAACGGACTTCTGGTTACTGTTAACTAGAGTTAGGAATAGGGTTTGGGAAATTGTATGTAAATGTATATTGGAATTCGGTACTTGAGCATTCGGCCTATACCGAATACAACTTCTATTCCTCAAATTCCTGTAAGCTGCGAGCGCGGTTGTAAGTCATGTACCTGTTAAAATTTTATATGAAGTCATCTGCTTACCGATGAAACTTGTAAAGATGCTAGCCAAACTTTAGCGTTCTGTTAAAGTAGGTCACACGGACAAGCTGGCGTTCAAGATCAGCGTTTCGTTATTCAGTTATTCTTGAGACGCGTGCGTTTCGCCAATCATTTCGCAACTCTTACGCATCGACAGTAGAAGTGTGCGTTATGATTAAAATGTGCGTTATGATTAATAGAAGCGTCGCGTAGTCCGTAAACAAGTCTCGCTTTCTGTAGTATAAAAACATGGCCACAATACCAGCGATTTGCGGTCATTTTTTTTTAGCCACATGACCAGCCGCATAATGTGTGGTGCTGCTCCGGGAGGTTTGAGAAGAAAGACTTCCACGTGTGAATGATCTCCGCTATTCAAATTAACGGTCTTGCACGTTACATGTATTAACGTGCTGCACACACGATCAAATCGAAATCAACAGTGTCAGTTGTACTGAGTGTGCTACGCATGCATGATTTAAAAGCTCAAGTACGTATATAATGCGTCAAAAGTTTTGTAGACATAATTATGCATGCATAGCAAAATTTACAGCATACGTGTACTACCATAAGAGGCGAACGAGCTGTTCTCTGCACGTCAGCTGCAATAGCTAAGAGTATTCGTGCATAACCACCCCTTTAAGCGCTAGCTGTTTAACCACGAACTTCCCCATCAGCATAAATAAACACGTTGATCAACAGCGGACATTGATCAACGTTCAGTCTTCCTCTGACTGTAGTTCCAGCTGACATGACGCCCTGTACAAGCGCTGGCATGAGCCTAGATGACGATAGTTGGGGGATAGACCCAAACGAACTAACACAATTGAAACAGAAGGTCAGTATAATTGAGTGAAAGTCACAAGTAGAAATGGTACTCATATCCTGTTTCGTGGGTGACCTATCTATCCAAGGGTAGCGCGTCTTGCACACACACCGGTCACGTGTCACGTGTGTGACTATACACTGCGCTTCAGCTTGGATTCTGTTGACCCAAATTCACCGATATATTAATCTAGACTCTTAAAAGCATGACTGATCATATCTGCTCGAGTTTGACAAGCTTCATAGTCATAGACCCTAGCTGCATTCTGTAGCCATGATATGTGGGGATAATTTAATTTAATTTAATTACCAAAATAGAGTCTTGGAGCGAGACTACATAGACCCTACCTCAAAGCCAATTATGAGGTGTTATTATTTCTACTTACATGTACATGTATAAACTCATGTAATGAAACAATTTAGTTTAAAGCAGTGACGGTACTTTACATGTGTACTGTGTGACTATAGGTGCTTGTTTATTATATACCTAGCTCGAGGCGAGTGTCAAACTGTCACGGATCCATTTGAAGGGGGGTCTGTGCCTTGCAATTAGGCGTAAATAATGATAGAGAGAACTTCTTCACCAAGGCATAGAAGGCGGCATCTGGTTCTTTTTGAACATCCAGGCAAAGATTGGTTGACACCAGTCCAACTTGATTTTTAAAATTTTCCACTGATTCAATTGCATGTGCTTTTATTTATTATTTATATACACGAAAAGAGTTACATAATACGTGGCGCCGTTTATACAAGTTCGCACATCTCATCAATGACACAAATATATTTGTGACGCGTTCTTAATTGATGAATGCCGTTCATATCACATTGTCTCTCGTTGGCTCGTCGACAAGCACGCTGTGAATGGCTCGGCCTCCGTGGTGCAAAGTCTCGATCACCCCCTTTCCTGGTAAATTCCTGCGTGCAATGCTCCCTATAGCATCACCAAAACGCTTGCAAAAACATTTGTATTGTTTTTTAAAGATGAAATAGTCTTCATTTTTGTGGCTGTAATGCCAATTCTTACAATACAACAGTTCATACTTGATACGCAGCATCCGGGGGGTGTCGTAAGGGGCGCTCAGGAGGAGCCCATTCAAGGGTCGCAGATGAAGGGGAAATGTTAGTTTCTTGGGGTAAACGAACTCAGAACTGAACTCTCAGCCGTGGTCCCAAATGTGAGTTTCATTTTGTTCGAAGAAGTTGATGCCTAAATACGGCCAGTTCCCCGGCCATCCAATCGTGCGGTTCGATTCTGTCGTACAAAGTTTCTTTCGTTGGCCAGCTTCGAAGTATTGAAACTGAACCGGAAGTTCCTTTAGGTGTTCCACGAGTGACGTCATTTGCGTGAAGTCAACAATGACGTCAATATCGTCGTCCCATAATTATGCATAAGGTCATGATGACGGTACGATCCAAGAAGACTTCCGGCTTCCGCCATGCAAGAAATAGGTTATATTGGCTTCAATGCACATGCGGTGAAAAGTGTCCATCAATATCAAGAGGCAGGCCTTTTCTTCAGGGGTGAATGCCGGCTTGAACGGGCCAAATAACTTCGGGGATTGCTGCCACAAGTTGTACTGCGCCTTCAACTCCGTCATGTTGTAGGCGCGATCATAACGTATTTTTATACCATTATGAATTTGTTCGTTGCGGTCCGTTTCATAGGAATCATAACGATCTTTTTTTGTGCTGGACTTACATCCGTTATGACCGTCAAAAAATGGAACACGCAGAACGCTGTTGCGCTAAGAACGCCTCGATTGTTTCGAGGCCTCTATATCCCCACGAACTGCATCCTGAACAATCTGTGTATTGAATCAATGAATGACCAGTACAATATGTCTCATCTTCATGCAAAAAAAAAAAAAAAAATAAAAAAATAAAAAAAAAAAAATTAAAAAGCAAGAAGTCGAAATATAATCATGACAGCATTGTTTCAAGAGAAAAAGAATGAAACAATCAGTCAGAGACGTGAACAGGAAATAATTTGGGGAGTAATTAGAAAAAAAAAAGAAGGAAACGAACCAAATGAGGAATTAATTTGATATTATAATGCACTCAGAAAGAAAAGCACATAATTATAAACGTATTATAAGCATTAATTATCTTTATTGTCATATATCATGTAAAATATTGATCTGACACGAAATATATGTCAATTATAAAAATACTGGCCTATATTTTATCTATACCTTGATGAAATTTGATTTCAAACTAATCATCATGACTTACTCTTAAGCCATAACGAATAGAACCCCTCCCCCTCAATTAAGGCACTGGTATAATCGTGCAAAGCTGATCATTTAAGTGTAAGAATGAATCGAATACGACTGATAACTAATGAGCAAAATCATAATTCACGCAGTATATCTCTTTGAAGTCATAAAAGCGAGCACACCTCAACTTTTCAGTTTCATGCACGGCATTATCGCCCAATATTCCCTGATAATTGAATATTATCAAAAGTTTAATATAGTATAATGCATGTGAGCCGCTCATAGGTTGCACATCGAAGCATATACATGAAATCAATGCTGCATGCTATCCTCTCTGCTAAACAAAGTAGCACTAAGTTTTTACTATATGTTCTGCTTGCGTATTCGTGCTAGTGAGGCAAGCAGAAATGATACTCGAATTTCCACTAATGATCTTTATGTGAAACCGCGCCGTATTTATCAATTTTATGCCTAGAGAATGAGCAATCAATTAATAATATTATGAGCATATTATGAGAAGTGACCTACATGATAGATCATAGATGATACTCACGAAACCAGTTTTATCGAGAGCATATCACTTGCCAGTGCCACTATTTGTATTACTAAATGTTTCATAGAGTAAGAATAAGATTCTCACTCTACGTATGGATAATGATGTATTTACTTCGTCACATCTATTCCACGCCACTGAGGACAGACGGAGGTCTTCCATTGTGGATCCTCATAATAAAGAAAAAAAAAAATAAAGACATAATTGTTTACAACAAAACCGGGCTTACCGTGCTCGCAGGCGGCGACGTATACGGATACCTTCGTATATACGGTTGTTATTCAAGAATAAACACGGACGAGAAAGGACGGAGTTTTCTTGGCGCCAGACTACAATTAAGTAATCACACTAACTAAGAGCACGAATGCGCCGCAAATTAAAATTCATTACTCCGTATTCTGCATAGGATGTTTCTGACAAACACCGCTAGTTCGTATTATAGTACTACACTCAGTATTGATGATGTACGAATTCGCCATCCGAGCATGCATAATATCATAGCACAATACTGATTATTAATGCCCGTATTAGCCATATTAATTAATATGTATTTAAAATCGGGCGAAATGGCATTCGGGCGAAATGGCATTCGGGCGAGGTGACCTGGGCCGAGATGGCATTGGGCGAAATGACCAGTTCCCGATCAGGGCGCATGCCTAGAGCATATGGGGGCACACACCCGCTGTGTTGATATTACACCGCTTTTGGTGTATCAGAAGAGAGAATCCAGAAGTTGAGGCAAAGGTGGTTGTGAAACTTCAAAGAAATACATACTAGTATTTGGGAAAACCCAGTATGTTTGCAATTGTGTTGACGATCGAGAATTAGAAACATTGGGGTCGATCATCCTCTTCA
>KB311229.1:323648-355494 GCA_000328365.1 Capitella teleta
AGAAAGAAGGTGGCATGTGCGTCATGTGCATATACGAGCCACGCTTCAACGATGCATTTGCTGTTTCATTTCATTTCAGCGAATCACTCACTAATTCCATAAAAAAAAATGAAACTTCAATAAACACTCTGATTTTTTCGATCCATTCGGCCGGTCAGCGGCTACATTCGGCTTCAAAGAATTAGTGTTGTCGATATTGCAATGACGAAAAAGACTAGCACGTGCAGTGACAGTAGCACCAACTACCCTCATTCCCTAATTAGTTGGCTCTGAAGTAACCCCTATGGTAGAAAACTCCTTCGCTTCGCTACTTTCGTTTCGTTTCGGTTTGTCGAGGCGATATAACATCAATTAGTAACTGCTATGTCAACGCCTGAAGTATAATTCTGTGATCATTATAATTAATATGTCGAAGGTGAGTTCGATGAATATCATGAGGAAATGTCCTGAAATCGTACAATGCATTCAGTCAACCTCTACAAAAATTGCAGAGATGACGCTAAAGTGGTTATTGTATAAATGAAACTTCAATAATGCAAGTATTAAGGAGCCTTTGGCTTAGACGAGAAACTCGTCTTTGGCGTTCAAGCGTTGGGCGTGAAAAGACGGTGATCACCGTCTTTGGCGGTGAATGTGTTAGCCATCTTGGTAGAGAGGGTGTTCAGATACAAAAACACAAATACGCCTTTTGACCGACACATTTCAAAACATTATATACACGGTATGGGCTAATTCCTTGATAATTATATCGAATTTGAGCAGGTTATTTTCTCGATTTTTCCTGCGTTCAATTTCATTCGAGTGTGATGTCACCGACGGAATTCTTCTATTGTTGACAATAGCAACCGCTCTTTTGGCAGCTCTGAAGAAATCTCAAATTCTCGCAAATCTCGTTTTGAGTTTATATTCTGAATCTGAGAAGAAATCGCACTTTACTTGGTCTTGAATTTTGTTCATTGAAGACCGATCGTTTCCAAATTGGTCTCTTTGCATTCAAAAAAATCAATGGGATTGATCTAAAGAGGTTCCGAAATGAGCAGATGACCTCTTTAACCCTGAAGATACGTCGCTTTGATCATAGGAATCAATATCATTACGTAATCTCTTATAGAAATCAGTCTTTTTATTCACCTCAGTCTTAGCTTCAAACCAATGGACCTGAAGACCGATCGTTATAGCATAAATCAGCGAGGTGATTAATAAAATAATATATATAAATAAATAAATAAATAAATATAGATAAATTTTGGTACACAGTCATAAATGTTACACGTTCACAACATACTCGAAACTTATGATGTCAGTCAAAAGACTATTAGCAGATTAGCTTCTGCTTGATATTTTGCTTCCCAGCCTGTAGTGGCATCGATGCTGTAGTTCTACTGGTGCTGTCCAAATGCAATTACTTCAATCGATTCGCTGATGTGGGGTCGTGAGTTTATAGGTTATGTATAACCTTTGTAAAAGTGGCTGTTGGCAGCGACAAGAGAACCTGGCAAAAGCTCAACAGCTCAAATTATAAATGCTTGCTGAAGTTGGCTCGTCAAGTGGCACGGTTCATGTGTTAGAATGTTCTCGTGAGTGCGTAATTCGCGATTTTTACTGTGATGACACAATTCAGCAATAGTGAATGCAATCATATATATTTCTCCTGGACTGGGCTGGAACAAACACGTACTGTTTGCATTTGCTCAGCGGCTTAATTGGTTGAATGCTTCCAGATAAGCCGCAAGATATGTAAATGAAAAAGTGCATGATGGCACGCGATAATTTTTATTCTTTTCTTGTCGAAGAAGTTTCACCAACATGGCACAGACATTTCTTGTGGGTTTAATTCTCGCCACAAAAGTGGTAGAAGAACGACAGGGTCAAGAAACGATACTTCTGTGGCACTATATCCGACACCCGAATGTAATCTGGGTAATTTCTTGAAGAGATCTTTGACTGTACTTTTAAGGCTCCGTTTGCTCGTTTCCAGAGGCACCCCGCGACCCTACTTCTTTAAACAGCGATTTAACACGCGTCATCTTGCAAGCAACATTCCCTTCGGGCATATCTAACCCATTCCCATTATTCTCCCACGTAAATGTCACAACGGGACACATGCTAGTTTCTATCAAATATTCACCGACATCTCCCAAAATCTTGTGCCGCCCATGTCGAACTTTACGCACATCCAGGGCCGAGTAGCCCCCTGGGTACCTTTAATGTCCATGTTGCTGGGTACTTGTTGATGCAATTCGAGCCAGGTAAACAGTATTGGAATACATCTATATATTCGTTTTGTATAACATGTACATACATGTATAATTAAAATGAAACTCGAATAATGATTGTGTTTCGTTTATATGATTACTAATAATTTTTTACTTGGCTAATTGAAAATGGGGAAACCATCAATATCCACTATCCATCTTCAATATCCATTATTCGTTTTTTATTTTTTTTTTTTGTTGAACACCAATAAATAATCGAAAGTGAGAACAAAATGAGCGTTTAAATATTTAATTCACACGTACGACCTAATTCCTTGCTACATATTAATGAGTAGTGCCCAGATTTAAGCCTTCGTAATTTTTCAAATTGCAATACAGACCGATCTGCTAATCTCATTTTATCAACGCAAAATGATTTTATGTTTATATCGACTGAATGTTTACCTGTACTTCTTTCTCAGGTGCTGGAACAACACATGGACTACCTGTGCAGGTACCTGGAATTCGAGAACCATTACATTTTGTTGAGATCGTGTGGTATTTTAAATGAAAAAGATGTTGAAACAATTCGGTCTTTGAGGACCAGAGATGACAAAGTATACGACATGGTGACTAGACTAGCCAGGGGCAAATCGGAGTCACTCGATGTTTTGTGTTACTCCATCAAGAAGAACGGAACTCAAAGCTTCGTGGCGGAAAAACTGAAAAAGGAGTATCACGAATTAGTGGAGGAGGCCCTTGAACGCAAAGCAGGTAAATATATGTTATGATCACTATGCTAAAGATTCTAGAGCTTCTTTGACAATGTCTATAAATGCAATGATGTTAGACCCGTATCTATCAATCTCTCACACGGCTTGTCTTTGGTTGATGCCAGATGGTTGTCATGTTTAACCAACCACATCCCTTTATCTTAGGTTAAATTTTGATGTTGAGGAATTAGACCTGTGAGTCATGATCTAGCTCAAAATAACAGACTGGAGACAATTTGACTGACTGCAAATTCAAAATGACGACTGCAAGTAAATACTTGTTTGTTGTTAACCAATCGATGTTTGGCAGAATATGAACCAACGCCCTCGCCCATTATTGTATCCGCTTGCACCAACAGCACAACACAAGAAGTAAGATTTTGGTTCCATGCCGACGTGTTTCCAGGTATAAGCAACAACAAAACGACTGGGGAAACAAGCATCTCCAACAATGGATACGATCACGAACTCTACGAATGACGTAACCTCCTTTATAAGATTTTCTGTGGGTGCTCTCACAATAAACATCTTCACGATCGTGCTAAACATAACAATACTCGTACTCATCACTGTCTTCAAGCTTGACCGAGAAAGCTACCGTTTCCTGTTCATAAGGGAGCTGTCATTAACGACTATTTTCAATGCCTTCTTGATAGTCTTGAGAGATATGGCAATTTTGACTGGCTACAATATCTTTGCAAATAACGCGATGTGCAAATTCCTGATGATCGCCACTATCGGTGGAATGCAAGTGGATCTACTGACCTTACTGGCGATAGTAGCTGACCAGTACATTCTCATCGCCTATCCGTTCAGGTACCATGACCTGCTCACGAAGACACGGGTCGCGGTTATCGCCTGTCTACCATTGATCATTGCACTGGCCAATTCAGTCTTGATGGTTACTATTTGGGACGATACCTACCTTTGCACGTTTTACCAAAATCTACCTCAATGGTACCTGTGCGTGTTAACATTCGAGGCAATTGGAATGGCTTTTGTTGGGACGGTGACTTTACAAGTTCTCACGATCCGAATTGCTCGTCGTCACATGGTTCAGTTACAGAGAACCGGACAAGGACATGTATCAGCCGAGACTGTACGCAGACACTGGAGAGGGGTTGTGACAACATTGCTCATCTGTGTGATGATTTTCTTTTCTTGGTTCCTTGGGATAGTGACTCTTCTCTGGGCAGCAATCGCTAAAATTGAGGACCTATACAGCTCCAAATACTTCAACGATATTGTAAATGGTTCATCTTACATGTGCCTCCTTCGTGGCATATGGGTTCCTCTTATCCACGCTATCAGAATGCCAGAAGTTCGTCCCGTGATCATGAGAATCAGGAATTTCTTCCCTGCTCAGAGGGGTAATGCCGTCAGTGCAATGTGTACCTCAGACACCTGATGATCATGTCTCAGTCATTCATTTTGACGCTGGAAAGAAGACGTTCAAAAATCCAGATTTCACGTCAGCTGTATATACGCCATGATATACGAGTATATAAAGTGCAGCGACTATAAATGTACATGTTTATGTGTTATGACTGACGGTGACTGTGATAATTATTATTTTGACTGACTCTTGACTACTTCAACTGACTGTACTGAATTCATATGTAAATTGTTGGAGTCGTATAATAAATATAATAAATATTAAATGACGTTGGTTTTAAGTACTGTTAACTCTTTAATTTTAAAATAGCTATAGGATCTCTTCCTTTGGTCTAACCTATTCACTCCAATCAGTTGTTCTGGACTGGCACCGTACTACAAAATCGAGCAAAGATTAAAACAATGATCATTGGAATACTGGGTAATGTGGATATCCACTTAATTAATCCATTAACTATCTAAAGTATGGCAACAGTTAGGCATTCAACAAGTGCTGCTATAACAGCAAAAGTACACCCGACAAAGGGAAAATATCACGCACATAAATATTGGAATTTATTCACGTGATGCGTATGTGCTGCCATGCAATTTAATTAGTTTGTAATCACTGCACGACGCCGTGACGGCAGCGCGTGTTAACTTTGACGGCGTTCCCGTCAATCGACCGATTGTGACAACCAACCATTCGACAGACGACGGCGAATGACGACGATTCACAGGTTTATAATGAGTGCATCTATCGTGATCCTAAAACCGCCCTTGTTTGAGCAAGATAATCCTTGGTTAAATCTTGTGGAACTATTATTGATGATCTAAGCTCTCTTGGCTATATTATGTCTGGATAATTTGATCGCTGATCCATGCAAGTATACCAACCACTGCTTCAATTTCAGCGGTTCGAGCTGCGAGGGAAGCAGGAGATGACAGCTGCCTCCCTCGTCCCGGGGACATCGGTGCACCTCCCTTGCCTTGGGAACCCAAGGCCTGAGATCTACATTATGTAATATGTCAAATTAACAGCGGGGAAGCATGTGAACACTTGTGTAAATACCAAATTGTCAGCCACGTGTGAAGTTAAGATAATATTTGAATCGGATAACAAAGCGACTACATGTATGCTCGAAAATGTTATGACAGCACATTGGGGACCAGTTGCATCGTTGGCTTGCCATGCCCTCAATTTCGTTGCTTCATGTTCGTCTGCTGCACATTAAATGTCAACAACGCAACGATGATGATCAAATTATCGGTATATCTAATAGCCTCGTTTGATTGTCAGCGTCACCTTAGCCTGGTTATTGTATCCTGGCCGTACGTATATGATTAATCTATTCTCGTATGTACCTTAGCATATGTCCATTTGATTGTATACATGTATGTGTATCTTCTGTATATGTTTTAATATATAAACGTATAATATGTTTAAGTCCTCTTGAGTCTAAACACACTTGGCATGTGTAATTTCTCAATCATGAATAAATGTGTTTTGTACCTCAATGTATTTATATTTGTAGGCCAACATGCATTCTTTGTGAATCTGTATTGAACCAAAGAGACACGCAGCGCCCAGCCGTTTGGTGTAGTTTTGTGCAGCATCGTGTAGTCACAAAGGAATTACACATGTATATGTTTATTGAAGCATAATTCCCAACCACAACACCTGAGGCCATTGGGTAGGCCTGGGTGTAAAATGACATTGCAGACTGGCTCGGACTGAGCGATACAGCTTCACTAGAATTCATGCAAAATTAGGGTTGTACGTAGACTAGTAGGGTGTATATATCGTACACAAAATCATGTCGTCCAGCTTATGTTGAAGAATGAAAATAAACATGCAGGAACGATATATCAGTGAATCACCAAAGCCTATATGTAGAGATGAAAAATATCATTTATTTAATTTAAATGCAATATTTGTTCCTGTTCATTACAGATTTCGTTATCATGAAATGACACGTACGCCAGTGGTGCAATCTCGATCCCATTTTTATAAAATTACAAACCACACACATATAATTAATAGCTGTAAGATATAAAGATGCATACATGTAATCAAATAGTCGCTTTAGTTACTTACATCACATTTATTATAATCCTCTGTAGTTTACAATTCTGTTTTGGAACTCGTCTGTGTGCCAGTCAAATCCGGATCAATGTGAGTCGATCGACCACTAAATTGGTTGAACAGGAGAAGAGCAGTATTCCGCCCTCCAATGGCTAAAGTTTCCATCGCTGATGCAGCACTCTCAATGGCATTGACATAGAACATGCCTTTATGCAGTTGGAAAGGCGGCAAGTCACCATCATTGCTGGAATAACTCGGGTAAGCTCCTGCCCAATCCACAATGGTGATGTCATCGATTTGAGTGAATAACTCATTTATATTCTCTGGCGAGAGAGGCCCTCGTGAGAACACTTTGTACACTGGACGGGATGACATGTACTTCTCATGATCTACGGTGACGTAATCAACAGGAGATTGACGCCCAATTGAGTTGAAGAACAAGTCTTTGCAACTGGTGAACATCTCCTCTGGGAATTCCTGAACATCAGCATAACCGAACCGAGAGGCGTTTGGAAATCCAGTAACAAAGGTAGCCACAGTGCGGTGGAAATTCCCTTTGAAACTGTACATTGAAGATGGAAAGTTTTGAAATTCAATTTTGGATATGTCATCATTTAACGGTGTGGCAATGATGACATAGTCATAATTTACAGAGTTATCACTGCTGTCCGTCAGTGAGTAAATGCCATCCGACTGTAGAGTGATCTGCTTTATGTCAGATTTTATTATATGAACTGTTTCTGTGTTGTGCAGAAGCTTTTGTGGGATTAACTTGTTGCCTCCGTGGACACTCCAAAGACCCGGCTCAACACCAGCCATGGACACAGCGCCTGAAACAACAAAATTGATAACCAATATTGCAATGAACGTAAATTCTTATATGAAATTTCTGAGTTTTGATTGTTACCAACAAAAGCTTGGATGTCATCATTTTGCCCATAGTTCGACCTCAATCCACCTCGGACCAACTGTTCTATGAAGGAGTTTGAATACCCATGTTCTTTGAATTCTTCATAAGTGGAATGTTTCATTTTATCCAAGAAAGATGGATTCATGCTGCTCAGTAGTTTCTCGACAGTGGTGAAGCTGTAACCATTCTCTTGATGTTCGTATATCCTGGGAAAACAAATTTGCACTGATTCATCCTTGTAAGCATGGATGAATAATTTACTTTGAGAAGTCTTTGAGGATATCTTTCACATAGTTCTGAATGTTGAAGACATCCCAACCATAATGCCATACGAGCTGTGCAACCATCATTAATGTATGACTGCTTCCATCAAACACCATTGTTTCTCCATCAAATATTCCAAGTCGGCCATCGGGCCTTTCACGCTCGCGTAACCCTGGACTCCACCAAACAACGAGGAATAAAATTTAAGCATTCATGTAAAACTAAAGAGAAACTCACCCAAGTCCCTCGTAAAATTTACCAAGTAGCGGTTCCTGGGATGTATGATGCTTCCGCCAGTTTCATACTCCTGCCCGTTGATGACGGTGGTAGCTAAGCGACCACCAATGTCCGATCGTTCAAAAACATCGATTTGACCCTCGTTTTCCAACAAAGCATTCAAGAAGAAAGCAGAAGAAGCTCCTCCAATGCCTGCTCCAACAATTGCTACGAGAGAGAAAACAGTAGCTGTTACTTAGTAAACATTCCGAAATGATGACGTAAAAAAAAAAAAAAAAATAACATCAAGTTTGGAATCTATAAGCTTTCAAAATGAATTGGAATGATATGAAATGAACTAAAATGCCATCATGCTGATTCCTGAGTAGGTATTCATTGTGGCAATGGTGCCAATATAAGTTATAACTGATATACATGTATAGAGACGTTGAACACATTAAGTTTAGACAATTCAATTGACTTAACATGATGTTGTGAGGAAGGGTGCTGTTACATAACAGTGGTTAAGAACATTAACACGCCATATCCAACCAAAGAAAATCAATGAACATCGTAAGTAAGAAGAAAATGGATGTGATGAAAGTTAAGAATACCGGAAAGTTAGTAAGAAGAGTTTTCAGCTCTAATTTCTCTCGAGTTCCCCACCTCCTTGACCCTAGGCATTTCGGCTGATCGAGCATACGCTTTGCCCCTGGTCAATAATTGCAGGTATGGGCAATTAAGGCATTGTCATATGTGGTTATAATTTACGGCTCCTCTAACGTATGGTTGTGCATTTAAATGGGTGTCAGAGTAGAAACCAGAACCAGAGTTAGCCCCTACTCTTTACTATGGATCTTTAAGTGGCAAAGAACATTCAGAATTATACACAGTGGGCCAAAGGTTGTCTATCTACTCCATGTTATTGATTTTAATGCTTTCGAATGGTGCTACGCATTTCTTAGAAAATGTTACAAAACAGAAAGCATTCAAAATTGAATTTTTAATTGATTTCTTTGCATAAATGGGCGCAGAATAACATAGCCAATCCATACCAGGTAGTTATTTTTTAGAATAATTGATGCATTTTAGCAAATTTTAGAGTTTTGTTCTCAACATGGAGTAGATAGACTACTCTTGGCCCACTCTGTATATACAATACAATACAATACAATGCCAGGCACACCCCAATTAAGGCAAAAACATGTACAGGTTGGGTGCACCATAGAAAGTACGGCGGACTCACCAGGGGATTGTAACAAATTATAACTGACAACCATAGCCTGATAGCTAGCACCTCCAAGACGGGAAATCGACCTTCCTTTGCGAATTGCAGTCAGGCGGTTAAACTGACCGAGCTACTCAGTAAAGTTAATCAAGTTATTCTTGTGCATATCTAGCCTGTTTTAAAAAGTGTTGAGTCTTCAGGTGAACGCTGATTGGCTGATATTTTACACACACAAAAATAATGTTTTTATGAATTTTTTCAGGTGACTTCGAGAACACAATGACATAATTAATTGTATATTTTATTCTTTTGATATAAAATCATGATTGTAGACATTATTGCATGAAACTATAATTGCTCATAATTACAAGTCCAGAGTCACTCATGAATATTCATATAAAGACCATGACGTCATTCTCCGCTGATGGCCGCTCATGAATATGTATGTAGTGATGTCATTTCTCTTGCCGGGATAACAGAGCAAGCCCGCGCAAATGACACTTAGCTGGTTATTTACACAGTTGTCAAATCGTTGATAAAGGAGCAGCATGCAGCTAGCATTTTTCAACCAATTACACAACTGATTGTCAACCCTTCCTCTCAATCCCCACTTGTGCCAATAAAACCTCAAACACCTAATTTTCTGATTCAACAATTAAAACCATGAGACCTACAAACGACGTTGATGTTGTGCTGTAGGTAATTGGTGAATGATCAGTGTGGCTGAAATACCTGAAGTCGACGTTACACGTTACTCAAATGCTATCCGGGTATAACATACAAAAATTCTGTAATAACATGAATCTATTCCAATTCTTGATTCATAAAACAGAAAAACGTCACCAATAGAAGTAAATTTTGGTTTGAAAAAGGTAAATATATCCTTATTTCTGATGCTAATAGTCATAACGTGTGATGAAATGTTTTGCAGATCCGCGTTTGGTATACCACAATGGCGGACCTAAATATCTAGTAAAAAAGTACATTTGCTTTCGAAAATTAATTAATCAATTTATGGTATAAAATGATGTATTGAACAACACAGATTATCAGTTTGATGCGTTTGAAGTACTAAAAACTTCTCTGCATACATACACGATCTCACCAGGTATCGGGCGATAATAGGAAGCTCTGTTTCGCTCTATTTCGTTGGACCCGCTCAGGTGTATAACAGTGCGCAGGCGTATTGACATGAATTTGACGATTCTGATTGGAAGAAACTTCAAGGATGTTGGTCTAGCTGTCCAATCACGAGTCGAAGAAGTGTGTCCGAAATGATATTATAGACGCCAACCAAAAATGTCTAGTTCAAATAGAACTTACTACTTAGAAGACCCAAAATAATAAACATTTCTGTAAGTGACAGGAGAAAATATAATTCATGTAAACCTACCAATTCTTGGAGGCTTGTTAAGAGCACTGTGACAGGATGCTAATAGAATACCGAGCATGAACAACTTAGTCAATGAAAATATCATGATGATTGTCATTGTCTAACGAGCAGACGACGACCACACCACTAGTGGTTGATTGTGCGAAATATTATCTTGAAGGATGAATCGAAAGAAAGCAACCATTTGAAGCAAATGCTGATTGATACTACTAGTATCCGAAATAACCAGATACTGGTATGAGTCATAGTGATAATGGTTGATAATCTAGATAAATTCGATTATACCGACTAGATATACACCGACTCACCTGGCTGTCGTGCTATGTGGATCTAGAATTTGAAGCTTTCTCTGACCATTAACCTTGTCGAGTGTAAATGCTCCTCCATAAAGCTCCTTATCTTCTCAAATGTGAGATCACTAATGTCAATTGGAGGGGATTGCTGAGCTGCCAAATTGTGGTCGTCTAGTTTGTAAGAAAGAAGTAACTGTTTTCCCACCGACCTGTAATCTGGCACCCACCTGTTAATTGTTGAGCACTAAATAATGATGAGGTATTATGTGAAGGCCAAAGATGCTTAATTGCGAGAGTCCTACATACCAATTGAGGTGAGCGTATAAATCACCCAATCACAGTCTGCTCACGTTACGTCCCCTCTATTGACATTTTTGTTTCAACAGAATAACATGAAACAATGAATTTGTGAATCGAACAATGTTCTTAACTGGCCATGAAGTTCTGTCTTGCGTCTTATTCTTGATGATCATAGAGGAGCAGGTGCAAATACTTCTGCTTCTGAATTTGCATGAAGCATGCATGGAAGTCCAGCTTTCTGGCTGCATTGCTTGAGATTTCTTTCAGGAATTTCCTGTTTTTACTCTTGTTGGAACCATTACGAGTCTATCATATATGCTCTTGGTTCATCACATAGCTCAATAATTGTGGCTAAGTCCCATGTCGGGTCCTTGTCATATTGTGATATTTCTTTTCTGAATTTTTCTTGTTTGGTCTCATCCTTTGTTTCATTTGGGTAACTTGAAAATCGACCTTTGACGTCCTTGACATCCTTGACGACAAGTTTGCCTTATTTTTCTGAAGAACAATACTTCAAAGGTCGCGGCTGTGTCACAGATGGCGTAGACCCTGGAGTCGACTAAGCTGAAGCATTTCGACTGACTTGAATTATAATTGACTGACTTGGCGAATTGGTTGATATTTAAACATTGACTTGGCTCCTCTTCCTATAAGTATTCCTGCTTGCCGTGAAATATATTAATGCATGAAGTGATATTACATGGACATGTATAATTGTATATGGGCCATATACAAACAAATGACTAAAGCCTAAAAAGGAGGAGGGCTAAATAACTAGAATGATACATTTCCTTCAATTACAAGTATGTTTGTAGACTACATGCCCAATAACATTTGTTACTAATGGTATATAAAACAAACAATTAAAGGATTTGATAATACAAATTTGTATTATTAAGAATAAAATAAAATAAAATACATGTATAGCAATGGATACAGTGTTTCAATAAAGGTATCAGCAGGACCCCACTCTCCCTTTTTGCCACTTTCATGAGTAGACCTCGAAGCCAGCTGGAAAAAGCTCACTCCCCAGCTGAAAAATATCTGTGCCGCGCCACAGGGGTTTTACTAATTCACCACAAAAGCAGTTTGCTCAGTCGCTTCAGAAAATTCATTGGTTAAAAGCATTTCTTTCAAGAGATTTGGCAGGAAATAATGTTATGATTTATATAATTCGAAAACATATTAAGCAACAAAAGAAACTATACACGTTTTGAAAAGCTTATAGAATAGTGCAAATTAGATTTACCGTGGAATTATGATTAGTGGGTGTGTTGGGTATCCATCCATGGTTGATTATTCAGAAATTGAAGTTTCTGGTGGTTACATGAAATCGGCAAGGGTGTTGAATGTGCGGTAGGGGTCAAAACGCAAAAACACACTTTTGATGGAATGTTTGTTTTATTGCCTCAGTGCCCAGGGTAGAGATCTGGCAGAAAATAACGTCATGATTTTTAGAATTCAAAAATATATTAAGCAACAAAAGAAACTATGCACATTGGCTTATAGAGTAGCGCAAATTAGATTTACTGTGGAATCATGATAAGTGGGTGTGTTGGGTATCCATCCATGGTTGATTATTCAAAAGTTGAAGTTTCTGGTGGTTATGTGGAATCAGCAAGGGTGTTGGATGTGCGGTAGGGGTCAAAACGCAAAAGCACACTTTAGATGAAATGTTTTATTGCCTCAGTGCATACCATGCATCTTTGGCGCATGCTGCAGATAAGAATTTGGATCCTCTCCTGGATCATTGCAGCCCATTCTTCCAAAAGTCCACCGCAAGTGCTGCAGCCCCCTACATAGGCGATTACACGGCCTCTCAATGGAGATAAATGTGGACCTCTAAAAAGGTGTCGGATGGAGTCTCGCATTTTGAAGTCATTGTCAAACTGTTTGCCCACTTATTGGGGGTTCGTGGGATCGGATGATATTGTTTGCAGTCTGGTAGATTGATAAGAGAAATTGATAATTGGATAAGACAAATGAAGAAGCAATCATCCCTTTCAGAATATTGTTCTCAGTGTAAAGGTTCAAACTGGAAAATTCAAAATGAATAAATCCGAAATCGAAAGTACATTTTAAATAAATAAAAAGATTGTTTGAAATAGAAATGTGTTTGTGCATTCATAACGTTCTGCAACCATAATGTTTCGCATTCATAACGTTCACATTTTGAGTATTTTTTTTTATCCCTAAGAGACCTGCTTTGGGGACTCGACGACATAATGGCAAGTTACGTATTTCAAGGTTGAAATATCATAATATGGAATACACGATAATGTGAAATGAAACAGGAAGTCAGCTATGGATGATTTGGTATAGTTGGAATGTGAGCCTACCTGCCCAGATAGCATTCAAATGTCATTGTGATACCTATTTTGTGGCACAACTTGCCACATTATTGAAATAAAAAGCCGCCACAATTGTACAATAATGCCCATCACATAGCCATCTCTTTAAACGAAAAAAAATATATTGCAGATGTGAGTGATGGGGTTTTACGGCTCCACCCAATCCGATCGGATGATACGATTGCAGATGTGAACACAGATGTGGCAAATAACGATACAAGTGTGGCAGTTTATTTAACGATTAACCAAAACGGTCGGCGATAACAAAAATGAAATGGCACAAACGGGCACATATGTGGCACAAATGGGCACATATGTGGCAATTTTTCAACTGTTTATATAAGGGATTAAAAGATTGGGCCTCACATGTGGCGATAAATGGTTCCTTTGAAGTCAATAGGTGATTGTTTACTCAAGAGATAAGACCATGAATGCAGGTCTGAATGACAGAAATTGACACATATCCTGCACTCAGATGGCAACTTTCTATTGTTTGTTTAGGGGATTACTACACCAGATTAAAAAATATTATAAATCAAAATCATTATTGTTCATACT
This sequence comes from Capitella teleta, assembly GCA_000328365.1. Taxonomy (NCBI): domain Eukaryota; kingdom Metazoa; phylum Annelida; class Polychaeta; family Capitellidae; genus Capitella; species Capitella teleta. Next base: position 337,590 of record KB311229.1, read on the forward strand.
CTTTTATTGTTATTAACAGCAGATAAAAGGAATTAAACTAACATAAGAGAAAACTAAACAATAACATGTGTCATGTCAAAAGGTTCTCACTTGTGGGACCTCATGAGTCTATGGAATTCATAGAACGCTGCTTCTCCGACTGCAATGTCCAACTTCACCAAGACTGGTTGAGGATGAAAAGAAGAGAGGAGTCTCCTCATATATCATTCGCTTACTTGTTTTCTGGTACTCACAGCGGACTATGGTTATACGCTGGGGTGATACCATGTCTACTTCGTTTCATGTAAGCAATGGAGTAAGGCAGGGAGGTATACTCTCCCCCTTTTATTTAATATTTACATAGATGGTTTATCTATTAATTTGAATGAATGTCCAACAGGGTGTTATGCTGGGTCTCTTAAGATCAACCACCTTATGTATGCTGATGATCTAGTCGTCTTAAGTCTATATTCTGCTGGCCTCCAGCAACTTTTGAATATTTGTACTGAATATGGTGCTGAATTTGGCATTAAATATAATGCTATAAAAAGCAATGGCATGATAGTGCAATGTAAGGGCAATACACAAACTGTTTTCCCTGACATCTATTTGTGCAATGAAATAATGAATGTTTGTTTCTGGTCCTTTGCCTGCCCTACGAAATATAATGTACCGCTTTATATGTCGGCTGAATAAGTCATCTAACAACATTATATCTGCACTAGTTAATACGACATTGAGTGCGGTATCTTTAAATTCCAAAATTTGGCATTTTTGGAATAAGTGTCTGTCAGTTAGCAGCAATATGATCCTTTATTGACGTGTTCTTTGTTTTGTTTTTTGTTTTTTGTTTTTTATGTACACCTAATGCTTGTTTCTTTCACATTTTTCTTTTTTACCTGTTTGCATGGACCATTGAGTCCGAATGAAAGTTTTGAATTGAATTGAATTGAATTGACTTTTTTTGCAGATAGCGACTGGAAGAAGAACAAAATCATAATAATTACCATAGCTAGGAAGTACTAAGAAATCGGCTCGGATTATCCATACACAAATATTTATACGAAGGAATTGGAAACATATCAGTTTCAAACATATTGAAAATAATTCCAAATACTTACTGCATGCTGTTGTTGAACCCTCAAGAGTTGAACCCTAATTGTGCCGACATGATCATCAGCTCCAGCAGGTTGTTGCAGACAGTCTTGTTTGTGTTTGATCCACCACAGCCGAGCCTGGTTATCTAGAAAAAGAAGAAAATATATCAGTAACTCAGCAGTATTAAAGCACAACATAATTGAACGCAGAGTATAGCATTAAAGCAAATGGATTATCTTATAATTGAATAATGAACAATCTCAATTCGACAAAGATTCAGGATCTAATAAAAAGAGCTATCAAAACGAGATTTTTTACATTACCACTGGAGCAATTACAGTGGAATCTGTGGTATATCGAGCTGCAATAACAAGGCATCTGAACATCCTGAACATTAGGCAATCGACTCTTAAGCCATAACGAATAGAACCCCTCCCCCTCAATTTAGGCGTTGGTATAATCGTGCAAAGCTGGTCATTTAAGTGTAAGAATGAATCGAATACGATTGATAACTGATGAGCAAAATCCTAATTCACGCCAAAGACTCTCTATTAAGATGGACACGCCGCTCTCATAGGCGCCGGCATAAACAGTTACCGAACGCACGCTAATGTTAATAACTTCCGGTCTTCTGCTATTGTCATTTTCCGCTCGTTGACTCCACTGAAAAGATAAATTTATAGGCCAGCTGTTCTCTATTATTCGACTCTAAACCACTGAAAATGGACCTGAATAGTGTAACTGACTTCATTGAAAGCCAAGATGACAATGCATTTGCCCTAACAAGCTGTGAAATATCCTTTGAGGACGATCTTTGCCTGGGAAGAGGTTGATTTCGAGAAATCTTGAAGACGATGAAAACGCAGCACAGCAACATTTCTTCTCCACTGGACCAAGATTTTCCCAAATGTGAGTTAAGTAATTATATATACCTACCTGTGATGGATACATTACTTGTAATTAAATTAGAATGCCTGTAAATTTAATTGAAGACAAGCTAAAAAGGTATTTGATTTCTTTTACAGAGCATTTGGATCATTTCAAAAGCCTGATTGAGGAGCTGGAAACCATTACAAGAGCCTCAGCCTGCCCATGGGCACAAGTACAGTGCTTCCTTACATCTTACAAAATTCAAGACATGTGCATCATTAATCACAACATTAGTTCTGAGGCTGTTCTCCAAGTAACACTCCAGTTCTGTGAGGACATCGTTACTCGACCAGCAAACTTTGCTCTCCCATCCAAAGATGCCAACACTGAGACTGTGACTGACATTCAGAGTGAGATCATTATTTACAAAACTGGAGCCGTTCTCCACAAGTTGAAGAAGCGGTATGCTCGCTCTAATCGAAGTGATGACCTGGATGTCATTGAAGGCCTCATCAGCCACGAAAAAAAGGCCCGAGACCATCACTCATTGCGGTCAAGTCAAGGGGAGGGCTGTTGACCTCTGTTGAGGCGATGGAGCCCCTTATGCGAATTGCATATCAGAAGTTTAAAACAGGCCTGAAGTCAGCAGGCCTCTTGCGCAGAAGTTATGGCAACAGGCTTGCCTGAAGAGTCATCCATCTCTGACCTGGATGACAGAGTCATGAACAATATTATGAGACTTTTTAATGAAATTATGTGCCACCATGAATGCTTCTTGTTCTTGGAGAAATAAAAAAAATAAAAATAAAAATAAAAATATTGTACCGGCAAAGGAAAGGCTTTGGAAGTCAAGCTCACAGACAAGAGAACATTACAGATTTAAAACCATATTTTTCCATCATTTATCATTTTATCATTATTATTTTTTCAAATCATTTATTTGATGGGATTTTTGAAATAAAGCAGAAACCAAAAAGATAATAATGTTGTCTTTCTTTCATTTTTTTATTGTGTGGGGGAAAAAATAATGCAATAAAAAGTGATCAATCAGTTTTCAGTAGTCCTCTTGATGGGGCTTGAAGAGAGGACAACTGGATCCATTGTCCTTTTGGCTTCTCTTGTGCTGCCCTTTGCGAGCATCTGCAAAGCCAAGCATCGTTGGATCCGGAACTTGTTTTCTTGGTAACTGCAAATGTAGATAAGTGTTTATAATTATATATATCTAGGCACAAAGCAATAGTCAACTAAGCTCATGCATATGAAATAACATGAATATTTGTACCGAAATTTAAATAACTCACCCAAACTGGTACAAGGTTGGGTTGGGTTTTCCTCAAAATGTCGAGAGCATATGTAAAGATGCTTGCGTGATTTCATTTTAAGTTTTTCATGTGAGAATTATCTCCCAAGAGATGGAACAAGGGAACTCCTTCACTGCTGATCTTCGATCTGCAAAATATCGTGAAAAGAGATGACTTAGTGGATCTTCGGCGATTGAAGCTTCAGCCATTCACCCAGCAATTCTCCCCCATGATTGGTAGAAGACAGAGTCGAAGTTGAAGTGTGAAATTTTCAGAGAAACGAGGCGTAGACACAGACGAAGAGACGAACTTGCGCAATTGTTGACGATCAACTTACGAAACCGGAAGTGTCCAGCGCTTGATTGTCGTCGGCTGCTCGCAATTAAAACTCAGCCGCTAGCAAGTTGAGCGGCGCGTCCATCTTAATAGAGAGTCTTTGATTCACGCTGTATATTTCTTTGAAGTCATAACAACGAGTGCATCTCAACTTTTCAGTTTCATGCATGGCATTATCGCCCGATCTACCCTGATAATTGAATATTATCAAAAGCTTAATCTAGTATGATGCATGTGAGCCGCTCCTAGATCGCACATCAAAGCAAATACATGTACGTACATATGCATGCACATGCATGCCTACACAATAGCGTGCGTGCATCATAGATGTACATCTGTATACGAAAGCGTGCATGTGTACACGCGGAAGAAGGCGACTCAGTCAGGTGCTGTGTGCGCTGTGTATTCAACTTTTAAGTGTCCCGTCACCGTCTGTTTGCTGTTCAGTTGATTAAACCTACTTTGTTACGCCTCTCAACTTTCTTAAGAACTACGAATTGTGTGACAACTAATTAATTTGGACAACAGAGGGATTACGAAAGCAGATAAAAGAACAAAGCTTGCCAGTTTGTGAATCGGCGCAAGATAGAGTAATTACGGGTGAATGCAGAATAATTACATAATCAACAATTGCGCGCGCTATAGGCGACAGGCGCCGACCGCGTGTTGCTGCCTCGTGGGCTCTTAACTTCCTACTGGGCCTATTCAAATTAAGGAAACATTAAATTTGACGATATTAGTTGACACTTGATTGAGATCATTCTGGATCGAGAATCAGAGTAGTAAGTAACAGAGCTAGTTATCTTTCGATGATTACTGATCTTCTTACATGACAACTGGGTAATCAATTACAAGTACCCAATAGTTATATACAATTATAATAATCAAGAAAAATGAATGCATATAGATGATGAAATTCGAACACAAGGAAAATTTAAATCTCAACCGTGAAACTGCGAACAAAGTATAATTCAATCAATTGTTACGAATGTGTGGAACGTATCAATCGTATTTCACAAATGATGCCACTTGTATAAGCAATTAAGAGTACAACACCACATGTATGTGAAAAACATGTGTATACATGATGAACGATGCAATCGTATAAAGAATAGCTCACCGGTAAAAAGTGATGAAGGCAGCTGAAGAATCGTTGAAGATGTATGTAGTTGTAACTTGAAATGCGTGAATATAATTTTGCATGTCTGCTCCCAACGGACGCTAAGAACAGAATGATGTAACATTCAAATAAGTAATCATAAATATTCAGGCTTCATGCATACATTATAACGCTTGGTCTTTAATTGCCAGTGCCCATGTAGCTGGGCTGGAACAAACACACACTATTTGCATTTGCTCAGCGGCTTAATTGGTTGAATGCTTTCAGATAAGTCGCCAAATATGTGAATGAAAAAGTGCATGATTGTGGCATGTGATAATTTTGATTCCTTTCTTGTCAGAGAAGTTTCAACTACGTGGCACAGACATTTTCTTATGTGTATAATTCTCGCCACAAAAGTGGTAGAAGAACGACAGTGGCAAGAAGCAATACTTCTGTGGCAATGATGATGGGTAAATGGCATATAACCGACACCTGAATGCTATCTGGGTGTGGCCTGTTTTTCTTTCAACTTCAACTTAAACCATGACATCACTGTCCAAACTTTGTTTCGGCCCACTGGATAAGGAGGTCACAAGCAAGAACCTAGAAGTTATGGATCAGTTTCAGGTTCAACTAAAGTTTTGTGAATTTGGCTGTTAACTTGTTATGCATGCTAGAAATATAATGCAGAAATTTCTTGTCACATGACAATTGGGCGGGACATCGTCCAAAGTCTCGTAAATCGTTTTTCATGCAACGCATGTCGGGTCCAATAATTTCTCTGGTACTGATATCACCGTCAAAGTTAAACATGAAAGAAAAAGGCGTCTCTGGTATCCACTATTATTACATAAGCTAACATAACGCACACTCATAATCCTCTAGTTTGCTTACCACCAGCAATAAAACTACAATTTGCACACAGATGGCAAATGCAAAAAATGGAGCAAATACCAAAAGATGGCTAATATCAAAAGATGACAAGTTGGCAATTGCCAAATGCAAGCTACAACTTCTTGATTTATCAAAACCTTACCTAAGGATACCTTAGGATGATCCTGCAAGCAAACATTTCATGTTTCTATTCGCAGAACAACTTTCATTCGTTGTTCCAAGTCTTGGTGATGGACCGGTTGGCTTCAAAATTATAGAGAGCTGGGTGGTATTTTTTTGGTATTTATCTAGATTGTTTTTAAATTATTTATGTTTTTGGATGAAACTATTGATTGGGGTAGTGAGTTCCAGTTATTTACTATTCATTGGGAAAATGAATGTGATCCTAAGGTAGTTTTGATCTGCTTTTAGCTAGTTTAAAACTATTATCCGCTTGTTGTTGGGTTGTGTAGAGTCAATAGTTCAGAGGGATTGACAGAGTAATAATAATACTTCTGAATATTTTGGTGTTGTCAGCAAACAGATACACAGGGTACTCCACAGGGCTTGGCAGCTCATTTATGTGGAGGGTAAATAGGATAGGACCTAAGACCAATCTTTGTGGGATGCCACTGGTGACCTTTTTTTCCATAGACATTTCTCCATTCACAATTAAAACCTGGCTTCTGGAGCTGAGGAAGCTTTCAATCCATTTGATATGGTTTCCTTCAATGTGTACTTGAGTAGTTTATGGAGAAGGCTTTGATGAGGAACTGTGTTAAATGCCTTTTGGAAGTCAAGATATGCTACAGCAATACTGTTGCTTACGTCCAGACTGGCTGACCATTTTTGAGGAGTTGGAGGAGTTGGAGCACCGTGGAGCGTCCGTTTATGAATCCAAACTGTTCTTCTGAGAATAATGAGTTTACGTTCATGCAGTCTATTCGTTTTCACACGAGCAATTGCTCTTCGCTCGCCATTGCTCGCGCAAAATTGATTCACACGAGCAAAAAGTTGCTCGGCTAAAGTATTCTCTTGTTTACGTTTGCGAGAGGTCGCATGTTGAGTCTCCTCTGAGTGTTGCCGAAGATTGCCGAAGTCCTTATTAAGAGACTTCATTTTTCCCGCATGTGTCTTTGGAGGTGGTCGGCCTCAAATCAAGACTACCAATCGCCTTATATGGAAGCTGATGTTTAATGCATGAGAGGCCGAGTCCGATGGGCGCCCAGGGAAAATAAATTATGCGAACTCGAAGTGACATAGCAATGGTTTCAGTTTTGCTTTGCAACAGCGCTAAAAGTTAATGTAGTAAGGATTAGCACTTGTAAAAGAAGTTGAGGTATTGGAAGTGGCATCAAGAAGCATGCTCTTTCACATCAAATTACTGGTTTGGCCCATACAGTGGCTCTGGAGTTAGAGAAATTGACCAATCTTAAATCTGAATCTGGTCATCAACTTGATCAGGAAAATGTCAACACTTCCATATCCATAAAATACTTCCAAAAATCAGTGTGATTTGAATCTACATTTCATTCATGACTGATTTGAGATATAATGCAAAGAAAAGTAGCAAACATAAAAAGGGCCTAACTGGTAACTTAGGAATAGTTACTTAATTTTGATTACCTCAGATACCTCCTTAAGATTTTTTGGGTGCAGATTGTTAGGGCTGGGTCTTTTGCTATGTTTGACAGATGCAAGTTTCTTATGGACGTCTTCAAGGGTTATTTCTAGAGGGTCGAAGGGAGGTGATTGTGTATTATTTGGTGGAATGAATTTAGGGAGTGGTCCATCGGGTTCTATTGTGAAAACAGATTGAAAATATTATGATTGGACATCACTTTTTGCCTGGTCCCTGCTAGCCAAACCGATTTCGGTTTCTAAGTCAGGGATCCTATCTCCAGTTTTGGTTTTTGTTTTTATGAACTTCCAGAAACGTCAAGGATATTAAATTTGTACTCAAAAGGTTTGCCAATACTGTCGTCTGCAACTTCCTGTTGAAATCATGTTGCATAGTTTTCGTCAGATTTTGCTTCGCTTCCCCATTTCCTTCTGTAGAAGTCGTGGAATCGGAAGATGCTTGTCGAGAAGTAGACATATTCAACTGTATGTGCCATTTGGACTCGTACTTTATGCCGCAGAAAGTAAGCAATTGAAGGTGAGACATTCGTGACCGAGTTCCCTTCACACAGGCTAAGAGACTATCATAACCATGATAACGCACCCCTCCCTTGGTTGTTGTTGTGCATCACAGGGAGTCTTACCAGTGCGCTCTGGAATCTGGATACATGGAATGCCTATGCAGCCTTCTAGACAGTATATAATAATATCAAGGGAAGTCACTGATTTCTCAGAATAACAATAACAAAGCCTCGGAAGCTACATTCCCCTCACGGGAGAGAGAGCTGAAGCTTTGGATGTGGCAAGATTATGAATAAATGAACCTATAGACACCAAAAACTCAGCACGGCAGTGACTAATTAGTAATTAAATGCACAAAAATGCGTTCATTTCCAAAACGACCAGCAACGGGTACGATGGCTGCAGCATTCGACCTTCACCTTAACAAGCCGCTCAGTGATTGATCAATAATAGTCCAGCTGAGAAATGCAATTGGAATTAATCAAAGCATTCATTCCATAGAGATCAGTCCAGCAGTATGATTTTATAAATTATTCCATGCATATAACAGTATTCATATAATTTTATAGTTTGAAATACTGGTTATAAATTCTGAAGTTATTAGATAGATAACACAACATGTTGTGAGGTATATAAAACGATTCTAAACATATACACCAGAGGGCGCTGTATGTGTCGTCTGCTAATACCCGTCAAGTCAACTTACTTAAATGCAATGTGTCTTTTAACTCTAACTCCTTTTTCTAGCCTATTTCATGCTCAATTTGACTCTCAGAATAGCTTTTATTGTTCGAGAGACAATTACAGACAGGATGTCTGTAAAGCAGGATGTACAGACAGGATGTCACTCTAAAGCCGTTCTGTTCAATTAAGAATGTATCCTAAGCTCTACACTTTTGCAGCTCCATTCCGGTTTTAAGGATTTTATTTCGACATTTAGTGATCGTGAGTTTGCTGCAGGCTGAAAATTTGCTGCAGTCCGACAAAATGGATGCATCGTACCCGTTACTAGTCGTTTTGGAACTGATTGTATTTTTGGCCAATTAATTAGTAATTAGGCGTTGCCGTACGAGATTATTGGTGTCAATCGTTTCATTTATTGGTGATCTTGCCAGATCCGAAGTTTCGGCTCCCTCTTTTGAAGAGAAGATTGCTTTTGAATTCGAGGCAAGCGTCCTCAGATTGGCACGAATCAGTGACTTCCCTTGATATTATATATATAGACAGAAAGCATTCACTGCATTGAGTTTTGTCCACATCTGCTCACTCACTAGTAAGACCCCCTGTGGTTTTAAGCCACCGTGGCAACCTCCGAACCCAATACAGGGGAAAGTCAATTTTATATTATTAGTGTTATATGGTATTGAATTAAGGGTTCCAAGTACACGTACCACCTATATTATATGAAATGAAGACAAGGCAACACACACAGTAGCTTTATTAAACTGCAGCAACCTGCATGTAATATGAAATGAAGTGAAGACAAGACAACACATTTGCTGCAAATAGTTAAAGATATTTCGATATTTGATTATGACTAAACCACTCACTTGCACTTTCAATGTTTTGGCTTCTCAAGTTGGCTGATGGCGCCTCACATCATCTCGATTGACCGTCTGGCATGGTCTGTCCATCCAAGCAGCAGCCCTTCATACCACTTACTAAGACTGTCTCTCACTTTGGTGTTGCTAACTTATGCCGGCCGTGCAGGCAGAGAGCACTTGGTGTCTAGTTGTAGCAAATGGGTTATTTCATAAAAAGCAATGAATTTCAATGCCTAAATTAACTTGATTAAAACATTATTTTAAGCAAGTATTTGAAAATATATAAACAATTGATAGCTTGCAATTGGACGTCGTTTACGCTGCACGCACAGATGTTGGAATAGCGGGATTCAAAATCTGAGGCGTTATTAACTCCATATGACATATAGCCAGAATCTGTGGGGACACTCAGAAAATCGATTTAACCACACAACACTCACTTAATCCGTATGAATGATGTCAATTGGTATTTATGTACCTTAATCAAGTCTTAAAAACCACAATGTATCCAGATAACAATATACTTTTATCGTTTACCAAGTCCTGCCTGATTCGCGCATTGTCATTCTCGGATTTGCGCTATAATGATCATAACGTTACCAGTTACATTATGATCATCCCATGCTACAGAATGGGAGCATGGAATGTGTAATTTTTTGTAGCCATCATTCCCACAGATTATGGCTATATAGCGTTTTGGACTGAGATTAAGGCTTTATGTAATAAGTTTGAACAAAATGATGGTAATGCTACCCCGTTTGATGATCAATTCGCACACAAAAATACCACGCGCTTGGGAAATGTAATGTTCAATAAATAAATGTTTGCGGGGTTTGATATTGATTGATCATTCATGATTGATTTCGCGTAATAATTTTATTAATTATTAATTTAATGATTACTAGTAATTCTCCCCCATACCTTTTTCGACGTCTTGCAACCAGGGAAAATCGTTCACTCAGTCTTTGTTCAGTTGTTGAATCCGGACCTTTTAGTGTGATATGAAAGCAGTTTGCTAATTGATCAAGGCTGCTTAGTACAGAGTTTGTGATTGGTCGCTTTGGGTATGACGCTTTGCTTTCCTGCGCAAAGATTTCTAGAAACTTTGAAGCGTCTTTCCTCTCTTTTTACAAACAACATAATCAGAAATTCTAAGAACTGCGCGAAAAAATATCGGACCCCAGCAAAAAATAACCCATGACGGTTCAAGAATGTTTGCAGCCAAGGGAATGCGGCCGCACGGGGCTATAATGACCTGCGGAAGGGCCTAGTACTAGTAGGCCTCTGTTTGAGCCATTCTAATACTTTGCCACCCAGATGTATAATGCTTACTCCATCTCCTTGTAGCCGCCAAACCCTCAAGATTTAACATCCACTTATTTGATCAAAAATGCAAGTGTGGCAACCGTAGACGCAGGAAGTGCCCTTCTCACACAGATCGCATGCTCTCTGTTGGAAGCATATCAACAGTATCAACTGGTATGTGCATTGATTATTAATACCTGGTACAGTGTATTAGAAATTATGGGTGAATAAACTTCCCACAGGCTCTGGTTGAAGTGATCAAACTGTTGGAGTTGAATTTGACTGTGATTGGTGAGGAAAGCAAGGAGGATGCCTTGTGGGATGTTTTACTGCAAATCAGAGCGGATGTCAGTTACTGGAAAACTGAGAAAGAGGTGAGTATGGCAAGAATGCAGTCTCGGAAATGATATGCAATAATGTACAGGATTTGGAAGCAGCTTTTTCCTGTGCTGAGCGGTCTTTAGAAGCTGCTGCTGAGGCTGCGCACATAGCAGGGGCCACATACGCAGGCATGGCAGCCAGCGAGCGCCTGTTTTCAGCCAAAGCGAGGCTACGGGAAGCACGAGACAAAGTCGAGGAATCGGAAAGTGTTTTGCGCAAGTTGGAAGTTGAGACAATAGAAAAGACGATTGATCACCAGAAAAAAGAAGAAGCAAAGAAAGTGGCTGCTAGGAAGGAGAATACTGTGATTGAAGAAGAGCTCACCCAGGATGAAAGCGACCACTCCCCCAGCTGAATAAATTATGCCATTTGTACTTTGAAATTTTTTCTGACTTTTTAATCAGATGGGTGGATGGGTCAATGAATTTATGTCAAGTTGAATGGATTTGCTACCACAGGATTCCCTGGAGTGACAAAAAGTGTCACTGATTCCAGCCATTCCAATTAACTCAGTTAGCAACGGCCAGTAACAGCCGTTTAGTTTGATTCCCATTGGCGGCTGTACCGAAATACTAGCATCCTATATGGTAAACAGAGTTTCGCAAAGTGAAACTTGAACGCCATTTTGTTTCGTGGAATCAGAGCCTTTTCTAGCAATAACATGGGAAAATTATCCACTACTGCAGTAAAACCAGTACATGTACATGTATAACTTTGCCAATCGTGCATAAAAAATATATATAGTTATATATATATAGTGAATCGAGAAGAAGTGGGTAAATCGAACAAAATCATGACGCCGCAATTAATTCGCGATAAAAAGAGTTAAATCTGAGCTTTTCAACTGACTATAAATCGATAATTTCGAGCACATTTCAATATAAACTGACATTTTCAGAGAGATTGAACCCTAACTTTATCGCTATTACTTCCTTATATATTTCTTGACCAGGAAAAAAAAATAAAATAAAAAATTATTGCACTCATTCGCAAATTTTACCTCTCGTAATCATAACGTGAATCGACCAGAATCGATAAAGTCGAGCCCAATCATAACGCCGCTATTTGACAAACTCCTTGAAAAAAGTAATGTCGTTCCAAGACTCTTATTGCTAAGATCATCATCCCCACAGATTAGGGCTATATGGAGTTAGGAAAGAAGCAGCAAAATTGGCACTTTCAACTGATAATAAATCGATAATTTTCAGCACATTTAGTTTCAAAATTATTTTTTAGAGAGATTAAACCTTCATGAAGATGCTAATAGCATTTTTGAAATTTTATAAATTATTTTAACATCATTAATATTATTACACTTCTGACAACCCCACTGTTTCGATACGTGAGCAAGCTTAAGCGACCGGATAATTCGCCGATATCGCGCTTGTTATAAGGTATGAGAAACTGATTCATTCATTTATGTAAATACATAAATAAATAATTTATTTTGGTATACATGTATTTCTTTTAAATCTTGATTTCTCTCTTCGGCGGTGCTACCCGGCGTTTTAGCAGGGGCTTCTGTAGGAACACACATGGATGATTACTACGTTCATGACATGTAAGTGACATACCTGACATTTGAGTGACGACGACATTTCTGTCATCTGTAGGTGCTCGATCTCCTGGCAATATGTGTGGCTGTTTTTTTTTTGACCAGCAATATGCATCATATCAGTGAGTATACGCAGCTCACCCATCATTGATCAAGGTATCAGGCGAATGATCATTTTAGGTCACTGATTTGGTCCTCATCTTCACAGCAGAGGAACACCACGAAAGTTCCTACTCAAAGAACGTACGAACTAATAAAATGATTGTGTGAGTATAGGTGCAATTTTACGGCTCTAACGTTATGACAGTTCTGTTGTTTTTTTCAGAATCTACGCGAAAGCTTTGTGGACGCAGACGATTCTGTTGATTGTGTGTTGGTGCTTCGCTTTCCTTTCCATTAAAATGGGCGGAATTACAACACTGTACCATCAAGTGCCTCTTCGCTCTATTTAATATGGCTTACAGGTGAATTTCGGAGAATTTTTTGCCGGGTTTATATTTCGTACCTTTTCCATATATAATCACTTCGCTGCGAGTGAAAAGCACGTCGTCATGCCAAGTTTCTCTTCAACAGGGAGCTTTCTTTTTGTGTGTTCTATTTTCTGCTGAATGAAGAGGTGCAAGCAGTCTACAAAGCCAGTAGCAAGAAAAAGAATCTTTCTCACCACGGATTCGACTTCTCACCCACCAGTTATATGGAGGACGTTCCGTTTAGTGCTGCAAATGAAAACGCAATCGAACCGGTGGGTAAATTTTACTGAATTTTATCATTTCAATTGGGAATCGTCATGATAAAAAAAAAAAAAGAAAAAAAGAAGAAGCAAAAATGAAGCACAAAAAAAAAAAAAAAAAGGAAATTGAAGAAAAAATTCCTGGTGTTTTTGTGTTTTCGTTTTCATTTTCTCAACTGTGTATATCGATGATTATTCTCTATTTGTTTTATTTTTTTTTATTTAAAAAAAATTTTTTTTTTAAGGGTTCGCCTTCGCAGAAAGTTGATTTAATGGACAACCACCAGTCTCCGCGTCCATGTCGCTCGCAAGACGGACAACATGTGCGTTCGCGGAGGAATCGCAATGAAATTGAGGTGACGTCATCGGATGAGGATTGATTGATTGATGGGGTTTTACGGCTCCACCCAACCCATTCGGGTGATGCGGGCGCCAGCGGATGAGGACGCTTCGGATTGTGAGATGATGATCACATCCGTTTGAGCTTCAGTGAGGTCATATGCAGTATTATTATGACGCATCCATCTCATCTGTAATTGATCATGGAAAAACTCGGAGGGCAAAATGGTCTGTCAAATTTCACATTGTTACCATGGTTACCATTAGTTAGGCAATAATACAAAGCGTAATATGTGCATATCTGAGTTGCAATTTTAGTTAAAGCCAATATTGGTTGTGGGTAGCAATTCATGTAGCAAATATTCTGAATAATAAAAGTGTTGAATTTGTCGTTCTCCTTATACCTGTCAAACACGCCGTGGGCCAATTTCGATACGCTAAACTGCTAAGGCTTCGGTTTTGATCACTGAGCCAGTCATAATTTCAGTCATCAGAAGGTTTAATTTCTTTCCAAACAAAAATAGACATAATCAATTACACAAGCTCCCCAGAACACGAGTCTTCATCGAAACAAGGCTCGCCAGGGAAATCATCAGGGGTGATTTGCAAGGCTGTGGTCAGGTACATACGGTTCTCATCAGGTCCAGTCCATCTCCCCTATCGCATCGATTGATTAGTTTAAATCACACATTGTACGCACGATTGATGCACCTGCATGAAGAAGCCAGTCCATCTGCCATCTTCCAGGTTTTCCTCCTCGTATAAGTAATGACCACTGGCCACTTCTTGGACGTCTGTCCAGTTCCACCAGACTGGCTGTAAAGTGAGATCAGGGTAGCCTTGCAGAAGTCTGAAGTCTCTCCTTGTTTGAGAAGATCCGTTTTATGGTGTTATAACAAACAGTGCTATGGAATAAATTTCATTATATAATTACCTGGTTGTGTTCACCGTCTCAGCTCTGCTGCACCTGATCTCCTCTGGTGCAGGGTCCATCCAAGCCTCGATGAAACCTCCTGTTTCAGACTGTACACAACAGTGTAAGGACTCAAACTTATTTGTAATCATACTCACTGTCCCTTTCCGCCAAGACACACTGGGGATAGCCTCGTCCTACATACAAATACGGAAATACTTATTGACCCGAGATTTACTGTGGCATTAATGAGATCTGAGACATCGAGAGGTGTAAGTACAATGTATCTTAATAAGTACGTGTAAATTAGAATAAGAATGCTTCGAGTCACAAATGACGGAGGTATTAACCGACCCTCATCAGAGAGAGCATGGCGCCCTGCATGGTTTCCATTATCCTGACGTAATGAGGGAAGGCGGAGTGCTGAGCATTCGGGTTCATCCTGGAGTAAATGTATGGTATGGGAATGTGGATACCCTTGATTATACAGTGGACGCACATGATGTATTTAGGATCTGGAAGATCATCCCAATAGGTGTCAAGGTCTTGGGGCATGCAGAATTCATCTCCAGTCGCCAGTATGAAGATCTTAGGTATTGTCAAGCGTTCCTTGTAATCTTGAGAGCATTATTTGCGATGAGCATAATACATGTACTATTCATACGCGTCGACTTACGTAGGACGTCTTCCACCTCAAAAACCTCCTCCATTTTTGGATTTTTGAGATCCTTGAAGATGTCTTCATCAAAGAAAGGCTCCAAAGCCCAACTCCATCCTCCATCTAACGCTTGTTGATGTCTGATCAGGGTCTGTGAAAAAGACATCTCAATCTCCAAACAAGGCGTTTGGCATTGTACCTCTTTGATATTCAAAACAGTGAACACAATATTGAGACACATTTCCACTCTCGGATCAACTGCAGCCAAGCTCAACGCTGTCCAGCCTCTCTGTGATATTATGCATATCATTAGCACGCATCAAAGTAATCACTCATCTACCTTAGAAGCTCCGGTGACGATGAATTTGTCGATGTTTGTCTCAGGGATCTTCTCTTTGGCGACTTCAGCGATGATGTCCAATCCACGTTTGTGGGTCTGTTGATTATTGGATAGAATATAATGAACAATATGAACTTTAACTTTACTTTGGTCATGGGCATTCGTATGATGACCTCTGGATCAGGGTTCGGGTTGTTGAGATAAGACCTCCACGTCCAAGCATATAGGGCGTCTTCACCGCGTCTCCTCTGCGACGGATCATCCTGAAAAAGAACTCGATACTTCTACCGGACTCTACAGTTGGTCGATTGGTACACGTGCGCTAAGAATAAATCTCAATTATATTAGCCATTTTAATGATGTACCGCAAAGACAATTGGAGTATTTGGATTCTGCATAACATATCCTCCAATCATGCCAACGTTGGAAGATATAGTTGCGCCAAGAATGTTACTGATGTCATGGTAATCTGGAGGCCTGAAAAACAAAAGAATACTAGGCATATATATAATATGGAAGTGAGAGGTAGGTGGAAGGGTTGTGCTATTAGTTCACATTTCTAGCTATTTATTCGTGTGAAAATCACACAAGTGAAAATAAATCATCTGAGTGAGTGAGAACTAATGAAAAGCGAAGCCGTAATGTACGATAGGCAAAATCTATCAGAATTGAGAATGCTTACGAAAACAAAACTTACAAAAGCGATTGAAAGCTAACAATTATATTTGTGTCAATATTAAACATGGTAAAAGCATAGCAAAAGCATAGCAAAAGCGGAATTTTTGATCATGTTGATTGAAGTCATGCATGGTCAACATTTTCATAAAAGATTATTAAGTTCAACTTTTGAAGTTGGAACGGAGTTCAAAAAGAGGCAGGTTGAATACTCTTAGCATGTATAAACAGAACGGGAATGTTGGAATCAGATAATATATGCAACTAACGTGGTGCTCTCGCTGTTGCTGCCTCCTTCCGTAAAGACCCAAGCTCTTTCCAGGTCGTTGATTTCATCTGGGATGATGATGCCGACCATGTGCCACCAGATGGACTTATCCACCTGTGTTTCTGAGTAAAAAACAAATTCGTCATAATTATTATTTCTTTTTGCGTGTTGACTAATGGTGAATTTAACAGTAATAGGGTATTAAACTTGCTTCTACGGTAGTCATGGCAATGTTTGTAGAAGGAGATCAGAGGTAGATTATTGAATTTGGATTTTTTTTTTTTTTTTCGCATACCTACCGTCAAGCCATTTCTGTGAAGTCATATTGTAGATGTACACAGTGGTGCTGAGGTTTTCGTATCGATATTCGGTGAGCTCTTCATATGAGAAATATCCATCATCGAAATGGACATAGCGGTCGAGATCGGTCTCAACATCCTGTAAAAGCAAACGAATCGTCCGTCTGAATCGCCTGCATATACAGAATGGGCCAAAAATAGTCTATCTGCTCCATGTTAAAGATTTCAATGTTTTTCAATGGCGCTACGAATTTTCTGAGAACGTGTTACAAAACAGATCGCAGTGTAAAAACCACGCGAAGACTAGAGGAAAAACTACTTGGTATGGTTAGTCTAACATGTTATGATGTTATCCCTATCATCAATTTTATGTATGCCGATGTATCTCAATTAACAGAGGGCACTCAACAATATTTCCACTTTTGGCGGCAAGCAGGGCCTTCCCACCGCCTTCCCACCCTCAATCGGATGGACAATCGGAGAGAAACATCAACACCTTGTCCAGAATGCATGATTGCAATGAGTGCTTCAAGCAAGGAGAGTGGAATGAGCAGCTGCCCTTCCCGTCCATGGCATACAGGTCTACGCCACACGCCGCCTCCCAGTTATCACCAAACTACGTGATGTTTGGACGGAAAATCCACATGCCTGTTGATGTCGTCTTGGGAAGTCTGAATGATGAAACGTCACAAGATTTGTGTGATTACGTTCTGAATCTGCACGACAGAATAGAAGACGCTTACAGGATCGTGTGGGAAAATCTGCAGGTGGCGGCAGAACGAAACCATGCGTTTGTGAAAACGCACGGCAAACCTCGATCTATGTTGACTGGCAGAGAAGAGACGGAAAAAGGGAGAATGCCGAAATTGAAACCCAAGTGGAGAGGACCCTTTCTTGTGAGAAGAATACTGAATGATGTGCTGGTGAAAGTGCAGATTTCCGCCGGGAAATCTTGTGTGTATCACACAGATCTGCTCAAGCGTTGTTTCTCAAATGACCTGCCCGTTTGACTGACCAGGATGCGTAGGTCCCTCCAAGCAAAGGAGGGAAAAGTGCAATAACGTTATGACTTTGCATTAGACACTGTTTGTGGCGAAGCTCGCCGTCGCATATGGCATACGTGTTACCTTTAATAAAACTGAGCAAAGTGTGACCTCGTTCGTGTTCATTTCAATATCCTAAAACCAAGACCAAAGC
>KB311229.1:363698-377730 GCA_000328365.1 Capitella teleta
TCATTATGGAAAATTCCAAGCAATCATTTCTTCATCATAATCATTGTACAAATTCATCCCTCATCGATATTCTACAAAACCACCCATAACTCCAACATCTGGGAATGCATGTTTATTAAAATCAAAAGCAATCTACTCCCACAACCAATCATAATAGGCAGCATTTACCGACCCCCCGTTCAGTTGCAAGCAGATAAAGTAACTTTCATCGAGGAGCTTTCGCAGATCCTCAACACATTACTACACCATTCTCACCTCCCAATAATATTGACTGGCGACTTCCACCTCGATCTACTAAAATTACATCACAATGACACCATCACACAATTTTACAATTGCATCCTCAAATAACATTACCCACAAGAACAACGGACATCAGCCACACACTCATAGTAAAAACTCAAAAAAAAAAAAAAAAAAAAAAAAAAAAAGGAATCAGAACAATCACAAAATCCAAATATAACGCACACACAGAACCCCTATTTAAACAAACAAATCCCCTTAAAGTTGAGGATCTGCAAAAGCTCCTTGAATTAAAATTCTATTATAAGTGGAAGAGTGGAGTACTTCCAAATTATTTCAGCACTTTTATCAGTGCTGGACGAGGAGATGATCGGTTGAGGGTCCCGTTGCATCGACACCAATTCTTCCAAGTGGGTCTCCGCTATTCAATTACCAACACCGTCAACCCATTTCCACGCCATCTTCTCTCATACTCATCAACTCATTCAATAGCCTCATTTTCAAAAAGAATTAAATCTCGTTTCATCAATCAATATTCATATCAATGTTTAATAGAAAACTGCTATGTCTGCAATAACCAAAATTAATATCCTATCAATAGTTCTCTCTCCCTCTCATGCTCGTCTCATATCATTATCATCATGAATATCGTTATCATTTCATCATCCCCGGGGTAGCCAGCGTGAAAACGGACACTTGTTGTGCCTTAGCCTGTTTCCCGGCATCATCATACCATCATCATCATCATTACTACCATCAGTCTGCACCCGTTTAATTCACATTGATGTATGTTGTTGCTAAATAAATTTCTCTCTTTCTCTCTCACAGCTTCAGAACGCTAAAGAGCATGGCGCAATAATCCCACGCAGTCTCATGAGAGTACAACGAGAAATTGAGCCGGAAACGAGCTGCAGGGATTTTAATGAAAGAAAAAAAAATGAAAGAAATTTATGAAAACCGGATCCAACCGGAGACTTTTGTAAAACCGGATTTGGGGTATAAAAAAACAAAACAAAAACAAGTCTCCGGGTCAAAAACGGAGTTTTAGCCATATATGTGGATCCAAGGCGGGGGCTGTACATATAATAAAGTCTCTATAGTATAGTTTCAAATGAAACATTCAACAGGATTACAGGATCAATTTCGAACAAGTGTTTTTTCATGATTGATTAGAATGTTGCAATTACTATGTACATTTAAAACTTCAGCATTCCATCCAGTGCTTGTACTGATCAGAGAAATTTCACCAGCCCGAAATCAAAGTTTAAAGGTTGTTTCTCCGTGTTTTATTTTTCATTCTCTTCATTAAAAAAGGGACACAATATTAGAAATAAACAAATAAACATTCAAACGATACATAAAAAGATGAGGTACCCAGATAATAGAAAATATTATGAAAAAAAAAAAAATATCTGATTGTGCGGGACATCTTAAAAAATTGATACAATCTCAACATAATGTAAGTCTTGTGTTAGTAAGTCAAGGCAATTTCATGACCATCGTAGATTAATAGTATCAACCATCAAAATAATATCGTCAACTCTTATGGACAAGGAAACAAAATGTGAATCCACACAAAGACATTAAAATTTGTACACAAAGATTAGTAAAAAAAAAAAAAAAAAAAGTTTTTTCAATGCGACATACAAAAATCATTCATGAAGTGAATAAAAGATCTCACAGGGATACAATGTGTAACATTAAACTAGCAAATAATCAACATATCAAATAGGCTTGGACGATATTTTCGATAATTACCCAACTCGATATCAATAATTTTCCTTATCGAGAATTAAAATTTATTTTTTTATTATTATTTTTTTCCAACTTCAACTTGTTACTTCAAGGCTCTGAAACACATTTTCATAATAAATTTTAGGCATGAGTTCAATAATGAACAATAGTGAGATCTGTTTAAAAGTCAGTCCATAATTGAATGACATAAGTTAATGGATGCACTACGTAAGATTTTACGATTGGCAAAACTGAGTAATATTGTGAGTTTGAATACCTCTGCATTCAGTCTGCCAGGGGTATTTTCAGCTCACTTGGAAATAATAAAGCTTCAATATTTTATTATATTTAACTGACCTTCGAATACTATATTGCCATTAACTTAAAAGGCCAACCTAAGACTTGAAATTATAGAAGCACAAGGAGAGATGGCTCAGAGGTATAAAAATCAAGTTCACTTTTCTTACAATACACGTATTAATTATTTGTGCTAAGCCTAAGGTTCATTCAAGTTGTTGAATGAACCTTAGGTTCATGACTGCATTTCATGATTTTCATCCCATGGTGACTCATGAACGATATGTCAATTATAATTTTTCATTGGTACTTTGCATCATACAGCCACTTACTACGGATGAAGTAATTATCATGATAATTATCATTATCGCGATAAATTCATGAAAATTATCGCGATATTTTTGTTTAATTTTCGTCCAAGCCTAGTATTAAATAATCAACGCATGGTATACACATGTTTGGTTATCAGGAAGTGGACCCGTATCACCGCATGAGAAAGTAAACGCGAAATAGATTTACCCATAAAAAAGTTAATTTTTCTCACAAAATATTTGTGTGCGTGTAAGGCTTTAATCTCAGCAGCTTATGATATATAAGTAATTAGAAGATATCATTAGATGAAGTGACGTGTGGACTAGTATGGATATTAAGGGTGAAGGCTACAAAACTAGGACAAGTGTGAGAGGCTGTCCACGGACGCCAGCTCTTCAGTAATAGCTGGCAGCCCACAGCGCGGCTTAGCCATTCCCTCATTGTTGATTTTCAAGTACTCGTCTGTCATCACTTCAGACATGCACCTTCGCAGCCCTGGTCTTTTCCTCGCTGGCGTCTCTTCAGCCGCTGGATGTTTCTCCATGAAATCCTCAAACACACGCTCAGCCTGTTCGTGGGACTGAGATTTATGCGCGTGAATAGGAGATTGCAGACGATCTCCAATCGGGAAAATCTCAGTGACTTTAATTGAGGTCGGGTCGTCTTCTTCCATGTAGTAGAAAGTGAGGATGGAGTCCATCTGGTTGGCGATGTGCAAGCAGTTCTCAAAGCTGTCATAGTGCGCATGCGATGCATCCTGAGGAACCCAGGCAGTTTGTTTGTTTTCTCTATGAACAACGTGAGGGGAACCGACGTAATCAACATCTTCCGTTACCCCCGTCTTCTGACCACACAAGTGATCGATCTCCAGATAGCGGCGTAGGTCATCGGCACATGCCAGAGGGGAAAGATGGTGCGTTGGGTGGAAGTCGGCAGACACACCCATGCCGATGTCCCGCCGTCTGGCAGGGCCAAACACCTTCCTTGGTGGCTGTGGTGTGACTACTGGGGTGGTGATAGCAGCCTCAACCTGCTCCTCCATTTTTGTGATGTTCAGATCAGTGATGGCTAACTGACAAGCAAACCTGAAAAATACCAAAAAAAAAATGTGAAGTGAATGTGAATTACATAATAAAGAATGCTCATACCTTGCGCTGTAGTGATGTCGCCTAGCTTGCACTGCCTTATAGAGAACTTTAAGTAGCTCAACCAGCTCTTTAGCAAACCACTGCATATCTGAAGGCATGTATGGCACCCAGTCATAGAACCTAATTATGATGAAAGGATACAAAGTAGTTTCACCAACATAGCACGCTTACTTCTGGGCCATGACAATGCCAACGTCAAATGGCAGAATCCAGGGAGCAGTCATCAGAGAGAGCACCTTGAAGACGCGCATCTTGTAGATCGTGGCCAAGACTCCTTTGTTGACTGAATCACACGCAGCCTGCAGAGCTAAAAAAACAAAAAACAAAACCACAAACAATAAAAAATATCCACAAACAATAAACAAACAGGACAAACCTTGGACAACAGGAGGCGGAAGAGAGGTGACACTGAGCGACTCTTTCTTCTGTCGACAGTCATCACAATAGTGTCTCTTGTCTTCTTCTGATGTATCAGAGTACAGTGAAGACTTCTCTTCATCACCATCATACGAGGATGTCTCATCTTCAGCGGTACCCTCCAACAATTTCTTCTCCTCCTTCACCAGCTGCTCCAAGCTGAATGACGACCCAGAGTGAATGGAAGAGAGAACGCTCAAGTGCTTAGTGCAACTGATCAGATCTGAAGAAAAAAAAAGAGTACAAATTGTACGATTCAATGAAATTGACGACAAAACGTACCACTCTTCTGGAGATAATTCAGAGCATCATCAAAACCCTGTTTGCACATGTTGCTAAGGATTTCAGGGACTGGAGGGAAGAAAGCATGCGAGATTCTGAAGAGGTTCCCGCAATTCATTTGGATGGACGTGCCAGCCAGGCACACATGCATGAAGCTGGCAGATTTATCATCGGGACAGATATCACTTTCACCAGAGAATGGAGAGACAGTGATGGTGTTCTCATTGAGAATGGGATTATTCAGCGACAAACCACCGTCAATGTAGCGCTGCATGAAGATTTCGGATCAGTATGGAAACACACACCTCGAGCATCGTGTCACTAACCTCTCCGCGATACAATGGAGGCATGATTCCAGACCAGAAGGGGACATGCGCACTGCACAGCAAACACTGAAATGACATTTTATTGTTTATTGCATAATTTTGTTAAAAAATTTTTTTAATTACGTTAAGAAAACAAATCAATGCATGGTGAAGACTGTTGATTAACTCGTTTCATTTACTTCTGTTTCATTTCCTTCTGTTTCATTTATTTCTATTCAACTCATCACTATTTTAAGACTGCATGGGTGCTTCACCTCATCTCATTGCACTAATAAGCCCATTTGTTTCTGTTCTCATTGCACTTGAATAAACTAGCCTCAGTTGATATCTGGCAAGCATTCATTATTTGGCAAAGACAATGGGACATATTTTTTTTGTTTTAAATGACTATTACCCTAGTTAGTGGTACATGTGGTAAATTTCAGTCCGAAGGAAAAATTTTAGATGGTAAGAAGGTCAGCATGTTCTCTTCTGCTCCTAGAAGGTCAAGGGGCAATCAAAGGTCAACAACTACTGTAAATCACACAACTGCTAACAAGAAGATTGTGAGGACCATGGCAAACACATAAGATACAATATAATAAAGAAGAAAACAAGAAGTCAGTCGAAGCCTTATGTATAGAATTTTTTTAGGGAGAATTCCGAGGTGGAAAGCAAATAGTCAAGCCAAGGAAAAAGTTCTAAAAAAAGGAAAGACCCAAAGAGAAACGACGAAAGAAAATGGTTCTCGCTTAAACAGACAAATCTAATGAAATACGTCATTTTCTTCAAGAACTAGACACCACACTTCTCACTCTATGAAGAAAAATATTAAAATCCAAAATGTTTTCAAAATTATCAATAATTTATGCGAATTCTTGCTTTAATGACTACCATGACCTTGAACTTCGAATTTAGTAGGATGTATATACTTCAAGCATAATGTGTTAACTTCAAAGCAACAACTAGCATAAGGCCAAAAAAAAAATAGTCTGTTTCTCATTACCAAACGGGTCATTTTTTCAGCCCCCACCAAAAAAAAAAAAAAAACCCCGGGAAAATTTTGTATGAGAAAATGCTTACTCCCTTCCCATAAGCAAGAAAGTGGTGCTGTGTACTGACTGTTCAAAACCTTGTGTTCTGCATGCTGCCAAGAAAGTCAGCAAGTGTGATCTCCTCGCTCTTGAGTCGGCTCTTGCTGAAATCCACTTCTCGTGTGGGTCTGCTCTGGCAGATCACGCACCTCCTGCAATTCTAGCAAGTGTATATGTGCGCCATGATCTCAGGTGTACCCAAGGAATGGAAATTCCATATTATTCGAGTGGTGTGTTTCCTGTTGTGTGTTGCCATTGTGGGCAACCAGATGATCTGATCACCGGTGAAGCATCACGAGGCTTGTACCCAACTTGTGAAAAATGTGTTACGAAGCCTAAAGTATACAGGCGAAAGCGCAAGACTCCATGAATGATCTCGTTGTTCTCTTGATTTGTTTGAATAAAGCTGTTTTCTCTTGATTTCTTCGAATAAAGCTAAGTGCTTTATTCAGCAAAGTGTGCATTCTTTATGATTATTTGATTATTTTGCCGAAAATCTGCCCAATACATTTTTTCTGTAAGAAAGGAAAAAAAAAATTAAAAAAAGAGGCCTGATGGCCTGGTCAATTTTTGCAGGTGGGAGTAATGAGAAACAAACTATTTTTTTTTTTTTGGCCTAACAACTGAGAAATCAGCACTTCAGTAAATCGTAATTTCTATTATGCAAGATTACGCAAGAACAGTGCAACCTAGCGCCGTTATAGTGCTCTGCTTTGTTGTACATCTCGTCGCACTGAATCGTTTGGTTTGAACTACAAGGCTGTAGCTTAAATTGATAATGAATGACCGTTAATTCAATTAGCTTTATCAGGCCAACAAAACAAAAAAAACCCATAATTTGCATATGTATGCAATAACCAACTTATAAATATAAAAACATAGTTGGACGCTAAATCTGCTGTTCACACAACTTTCGGCACACCACGGACCGTGCGTTGTTACGTTAATAATGAATGAAAGTGCTGAAATCATGAGAAAAATAGCTTTCAAACTAAGATAACTGGTTTCAAGGTATTATTATCGTAGAATGTCAGAAATACAACTAATCAATGACTCATAAATCCCCTGAAAAAATATGTGTATTTCTCAGGCTGATATGTAAAATGAATGCTCCCTTTTGGGGATCAAGAAAATAAAAGTGAACTTTTACTAGAGCACGTTCACAAATTCATTTGATCGAATTTGATTCCTTAAGTTGAACATTTAATGAACAAATGAGTTTCTTGTCACTAAACTTCAATTCACTAGATTTATGAGTTTCGCAGTGATATTGTTACAGGCAACAATAATTCTGCAATTGCGGAAATTGTGAATCTCTGTGAATCTGTTTTTTTTTTTGATCGCAGTTTTTTTGGCTTAGTTTAGGATAATATTACCTGAATAAGGTCGTCTTTGGAGTCAAACTGAGACATGAGAACATTTTTACGATCTCTGACACGTGTGAGGGACACAAAGAGGCGTCCTGTGCAGATGGTGTGAGCGTTCTCCGGAAGGAAGACCTCGAGGCCTGAGCGCAGGTGGTTCGTGATGTTGAACTGCGGATGCAGAGGTCCTAAAGCCCGGTCACGCGCTTTCCTTGCCAGGTTCAGAGTGAAAGTGGCCGCTTCGCCTAATGAATAAACAAGAGGAATGTATTATTATAATATTATCCAAATTTATTTCATATACATGTATAAGGAACAAAATAATGATAATATAAGTATTATATAACATTACAAGTTTTCAACATACTGGTAAGTGGTAACCCAATGTTATTATGGAATTCTTTTTTGTTTGAAAACGGGACCAACCCTAGCTCATTCATTATATGAGCTACGGCCTTGTGGTTTACATCAAATGACGCAGTGCGACGTGATGTACAACAATGCATATCACTGTAACGACGCTAGGTTGGACAGTTCTTACGTAATCTTGCAAAACAGTAATTACGACACTCAAAAGGCCGATATCTCAGTTGTTATGCAAACTGTGGTATCGAAATTAGGACAGTTCATTGCAAGCATATACATCTTTTAAAATCGTACCTCTGGTTAGTACTTATTAACTAAGTCATTAGGTTAACAGATTCCTATCACAGTGTCACGTATCAAGAAACACACCGACCCAATTTGTTCAAAATTAAACCCACAACATGAAAACAGCCACAGTAACCTTATCTCAACTATAAAGTATTCGAAGAATCCAGCAAGATAAAGCAGAACGTACGCAGGCCCAAAAGGTGGCGGCACGTGAATAGCACAGCGGCCTTATTAAAGGGCATCCACCCGCAGCATAAGACCACTCCGCACCGCAATTAGAACGACATTACTAGGTCAATGATCAATCGATATATATTGTTATCTCAGAATTTCTCAGTACAGTGAAACTAATCAATTTGAGTAGGCCTTAAAAGTAAATAACACCGGACACGCTAACTGTATTGAGTGCTGATGAGAGCTGCTCTGAGCCACGTGTTGTCATGAGAGTACTTAGTGCGACGTCATCATGAGATGTCGAGCAAGCATGCTGCATGGCTCTGTGCATCAGTGCACGTGCACTAGAATTTCCGTGCACTTGCCAAGCCATGCTCGAACGAACGGCACGTGATGGGCATGATTTAGGAATAATATTCTGATGAGAAAATAATAAATCAAAAGTGCCCAACCAGATTCCTTAGTCGGAAAAAATTTAATAAAATTGAACTTCATTCAATTCAGAATTTAGATTTCAATTCTCAATGATTAACGTTCAGATGGGTTCATGGGAAGTTCCCCAGCCTCCCCAGGGATCGCATGTAACGCCACCAGGAGGCTGTAACCAATAGAAGCACATGGTAGGATTTGGAAAACGTTCTCAAAATCTCAAAATTAGTTAAATTATCACACTAGTGTATTTAGCTTTAGCATTTACACGTAGATGGTAGTGTGCAATCGTCAGCATTGACTACATAATGTTGCAGAATCAAGTCCAGGGTTCCCAACCGTAAACCAGAACAAATTCAATGGCACTTCAATACCATTTTCATGACATGTACCAGCAAGTGATACTGTCCCATTGAGTACATTACTTGTTAACCCTTCTTTAGATGATGCTGAAACAACTTCCCTGGCCCCCTTGAAGTCAAACCTAACTTCCCTTCCCCCTCAAGACTAAATGATTAAGCGATGTTTACTCTGGTCGTGAACTTTTCCTTTGCCGCTTGAGTTTATAAACCTGGCTGAATCACTGTGAAATGTTTTACATAATGAGCAAATATGACAGTGAACAACGCTGTTCTGATAATGAAATGGCATTTTTTTTATTCTCGGCGTACAAGTTCACCCTGACACGCCAGGAATCATACGATTCATAAGACACATATTACTTATAGTGGTGTGTATAAGTGTATACCAGTACTCTATAGAGGCCAGTACACATTACACTATACTATCTTCTAAATGATTATAATTTACAAGTGGGTTAGAGACCATGGGTGGTATATCTGGTTAGAGACCACCCATAACCCTCTGCAATTATTAATCAAAATCCTTGATAAGACCGTAAGAATTTCTAAAAACACAGATTGAACGAAGTTACCCAAACCATTACCGCATGGAGGCAAGATTTACCACATCGTCATCATGATAGGCAATCAGTATTTATCAGTTTAAATCAAATAACGAGATGTAGAGAGTTGAGTAATAGACAAATGACGTTTGGACATTATCAAATGGAACGAGTAGATAGCTTCATTGTAGGCGCCATGTGGAGCCGAACATTACTTGACCATTCAATCTATGTGTCAATTGTCGACCAACAGCATTCAGAACATTTATCACTGGTAATCAATTGAACTTTTTATTACAGGAATAACAGCCTTAAAATACCGAAGATACACACTTAAAAGAGTGCTCCACGGAAAGTTATGAGAGCTGTGATTCATAAAAATGATCCATAAAATAAAAAA
Source organism: Capitella teleta (assembly GCA_000328365.1). Classification (NCBI taxonomy): domain Eukaryota; kingdom Metazoa; phylum Annelida; class Polychaeta; family Capitellidae; genus Capitella; species Capitella teleta. Next base: position 373,456 of record KB311229.1, read on the forward strand.
AAAAAAAAAATAATAATAATAAGAATAAGGAGAAGTGCCATTAAACATCAACAATGATATTCGAATCGATAAATTTGCCAAGGTCAGCACTCAATGATAATGAAACGAAACTAAAGCATGACATCAATGTCAAGGGCAAGAGGAGAAAGAGGACATTCAACTGTGTTACCTGAAAATGGGGGGAAATTAAGGGGAATAAATTGTGCAATCGAAGTGATTGATTTGCCATTATAAGTAGATCAATAAACGTTAACAACTCCGTTAGTCCTTGAACATAAACGCAGGGCTTCAACAAGATTAATTAGTAATAAGTTATCAATTACCATATACACACACAAAGGCTGCACTAACTCAACTACTCATTTATTAGTCGTATTAGGCAATTACAAATTTACAATCAAACTTGGTTACATCTTACATGCTTTCAGATTTTGATTTTGATTATTTTTAGTTGGGTTCTGTAATCCCGCCTCAGTTACAGAAATCAAATAATATTTAGTGTGTATTGCGATGGCAAAGTTAATGTCATTGAAATACCCAAGCGGGACTCTCAAGGCATTGAGGCATGAATGGATTTTACGACTTTTATGGCTGCATCAAACCCATTAGGGCGATATTAAAGATCCTAGAAACTCAAGCGAAGCTGTAGGATTCTTTAGTGATATGGAAGCCAGAACAGAACAGTGGCTTTCCCACGCTATTTTTCGGTAAATCATAAAGTTTCTTCATTCTGCATACCACCATAGAGAGTAGTACACAGTTCCCAGCCTTGTTGAGCAGCCCTGCAGAGTCACCGTAGAATCATAAATTCATAATTAATTAATATATTATTGACCTCATGATTGAAACAATGAATTCAGAATCATAAATGTTCACAGGTAGTTACCACTGACCTACCAGTAAGCTACCTGGCTTTGTGACAGAGCATTGAATTGTCTCAATTTCAATTTAGAGGTAGTGGGTTCGGAAGATCGAGTTACTAGTACCACTGTGGCGAGTACTGCCTCATACAATAAGGACCTTCTGTGTGTTTGAGTATATTTCTAGAATTTTTATGAGTATAAATCATTGAAATAAATAATCAATAGTTTCATTTCATTCTTCAATCTCCAACCACATTACAAGCAACTGAAACAAGTCAACCATCTTCGCTGTTTAAAAAAATATTAAGAAAACCCACAATAAGGTGACATTAGGCGAATAAATCTTGTTGATCCTTTTGATACAAATAAACAAATCATACAATAATAGCCTCAGGTCAAGCGTCTGCTAATCAGAAAATTCACCCAAAGTGACCCATCAGAGTGAACCTTTTGAAAAGGTCAGACATTGGCCATTAAAAGTGGACTGAGAAATAAACTTATGTCCACTTCATGATATGAATCATAGATGAGATAATCAAAGATATTTTTCCCAAGCATACACTCTTGGGCATTTGGTAACAGCAATTACAGCATTATACAGTCTCAGCACGAGTGTAAACTCAAACCATTTCACGATTTGCTTTTCTCGAATGATGCAGCCGACAGAACTCCCAAAATTTTTTACAAGTAAAGAAATGAATGATACCAATTTTCAGACCCGAATATTATCATCCTCACTATATTACATAGAATTTAAATTACATCACACGATGATGTAGTAGTATCTAGAAAGTTGACCAATAAATACTCAATGCTATTTTATGCACGCAGTGACCTCAATAATTAGCAGGGTAAAAACAAATGGGCTGGATGCTGGCATATTGGCATACGTCATCTTGCTGCACGCAACACACAGCACAATTAAGTCAGTAACACATGGCACAATTATGCATGATGTTCAAAATAAAACCACAATTTGTGGTAAAATAATACTAAAACACTATACAATGCTATCATTGAGAATACCACCATCGAAGACATGCACATGGATGAAAAAAAGTAGAAAAAAACCCATAAAACTAACAATTATGTACGATAATATACACGCAGCACAGAAACCTGTGTCTTTTTGAGGGCCTTATCATGTTCTTTATTAGTTTACTTTTCTCTGCTGAGTACCAACTTGTAACTAAGATTTCCCAATATACAATCTCTCTCATACACATGATTTCCTGTTGTATGAGCTAGTATCTTGACTTGTTCAATCGCATCTGAATGGTCAGTGCATGGACTTTGACCCCCATGAACTCACTTGCTGACATGAGCAAGTTCACTTAATGATGATGATGATGATGATGTCGTCATTTTGCCATGGAGACATGATAAGGAGTGCAGACTTTTAGTAAAACGCATCAAATGAGGACAACTATATATTACAGAATTTATGGTAATACTAAATTCAACTAATTGGATAAAATGCTAATTTGAACAGTTGGCCTCGGAGATAAGGAATATCCGTTGTTAATTATTCATATCATAGGAGGATGAAGAGTTCATAGAAGTTATCAGCAGTCAATATTCAAAACATCTGATAAGTACAAAATGCATGAAATGATTAACATAAATTTGATTAGAAATAATAAGCATGTTGGTTGATAGGAAGTTAGGATTTAGGAATCTTCAAGAATCAGGACCCCAGTAGCCTATACTGGCATCAGCGGGTTATCCGGCCATGATGAATTGATGATGACAGCAATCTAACATATTGATTCCTTTCAGAAGGGATTAAAAATGATGACTAATTGGCTCTCCTCGTGATATCCTTGATAATTAAACTGGGAATGCTGATCAGGGTGCATAGTTGATAATTACTTCTGCAGTTCTGCTCAGGAAGAAAACATGCATCATGATTCATTGAATCATTGATGGGGATCTCTCATTATAATGCGCAATTTAGCTCAATACGTTCCCGTTTTATATTCCAAGGGTGAAGAAGGTTTTTGCACTTTTGCACTCAGGGGTCACTGTCAGATTACATGATCATCACATACAGGGAGAAAGGAAGAACTGCTGATTAATTAGGTGATTTAGTGTCTTCTCGTTCTGGCCGGCTTCTCCCACTTTAAGTGTAGTCGATGGTCATTAATAACTTCCAACGCACAGTCAGACTCTGTAGTCAGTTCTTTATCAGGCAAATCGCCTTTTCACGCAGCTAGTCCATCAGCCTTCTTCCCGGCTATACAATTATTCAATAAAACTTTAAAACAAAAGGGCCAAACGCTGTAGTTTAAGGGGATTTATTCATTTAATGCTTTAAAAGCTAGCAAGGGACGAGATTCTTACCTATAGGCAGGTTGCACAGCATGCCAGCAGCCACCAGAGAGCCCGCACTGGCCCCAGTGATGTGGTTCGAGATGAGGTGGGGTGCATATTTCTGGATGCATGACGCCACGCCAACATGGTAGATGCCCAAAAATCCACATCCAGCGAAAGACAGGTTCAACTGGGTCGGACTGTGGGCTGACTCATCTGAAACCATTCTGAATTAGTCTTGATTCGGAGTAAATCGCACAAGATCCACAGGCGAAATCGTCAAAAAACACTACTATCACTCTGAATTCGTTTGTTATGGTTTGGCTTTTAATAGCACAACGAGGTCAGCGGGGTAACGCGATGACATAACCACAAACGAACGGCGCTGATTCGTTGTGAGGAATTCCAGTCAGCCAATCACGAGGCTGAAAGTGCAAGAACGTAATGATACACAGCAAAGCATAATTCCTTGTGTGCGCTTTTGCCTTTGTAAGATGAGACGATGTCCGCGATGGTGTGAACATAATTACTCTCAACAACTCAAAGCAATGATTATTATTAATAGATACAAATGATTATGCCTTATTGTTAAGTATGGTGGGTGGGATAGGACAAGTAGAAAAATCTAAGTCGTCCTCACGACTAATTAGCAATGTCGTTCCTTCGAGCTAGCGATGTCATTTCAGGTTTCCATAAGAAAATGTTTTGTTGTAACCAGCTAGCTAGCCAGGAACAAGATTCAATCCTTAGTTCATTTGGATAGATTTTTTCATGTCGTACATCCGACTTAGTAACTGTTGTATTCCTGAGAACTCAATAGAAAATTTTCCACCGTATAACAGAAATGATTTATTTATAAATCATCAGAGATGTATTGGTAATATTGAAGAGGGTAATAAAAATTGCTGTGGACCAGCTGCACACGTTTATATATTCCAGATAGAAACATTTCTAGAAGGTTCCAGCAGAAGAAGGTTCTAGTAGAAGAAGGTTCTTTTTTTTTTTTTTTTCAATAGAAAACTTTATTCAGTACATGTCATGAGGAGGTCCTCTTGACAGGTCATAAATTTGCAGAATATTTAGTAATAAATTTGTGCGA
>KB311229.1:381332-397308 GCA_000328365.1 Capitella teleta
TTGGTATTTTTGTGTATACAGTAATTTATTTACCTTCAATTCGTCATACAGTGATATATTGACTTTCAATACATTATCCATTTATGATTTGTACTAACTGCATGTATAATCCGCTATTATCTGATTATATAAGCTAGCAAAATATGGTAGATTAAAATTTTTTCCCCTTTTTGAATTTGCACCTCTTGTTGGCAATGTTAAATAGCTCACGTTTCATACAAAAGTATAATTTTAGTCATGAAATGATAACCCATCTAGTACATAATCAAATAATACAATTTCTTTTAAATATTTATAATTCATTATTTATAATTATCATAATTAATTATCAAAATGATAATAAAATATTAGTGGTGTATCTGTTATGTTTTGCACAATAATTAATAAGTTCATAATCAAATAATAGAATTTCATTTAAATATTTATAAATAAGGTTCGAACATTTTCGTTCAAGGACTTGTGCAGCTGCAGAAACAAATAGGCAATTAGCGCTGCGGCTTGTATCCATTGCGACCGCTGGCAATTAAGACAGCTCATTCGGAGTTTAGCCTGGCGTGTCAAAACTAAAATTCGCGAGGAATTAAATTCGCGATGGTGATAGAGTTTCGCGTATTTCGCGCCAATTATTCCCCGCGAAGATATTTACGCCTACGGTCTCTGCTCCTGGCAAGCCTGATCAATCAATTATCATGCGCGTACAGGGTTTTTTTTTTTTTTTTTTAGCATGGCACTTGAATACAAACGTTCTGCGTTGTTTTTATTTATTTGATCAAGCAAAGCAATGTACCACCACTTTCTCTATGAGATTTGCTGGTTTGAACGTATATATTTAATATCATTTGAAGGTGTGGAGCATTGATTTTATAGTTCATCGGGGCTCTAGCTGGCCTTAGTAGCAGGCCAAATGTACGGACATGCCTTGCATGTCAACTCAAGCATGTGTATGCATTTATTGTGGGACATAATTCTGCTGTCAAGCAGATTGTATGTAATAATATTCGTATTTCCACGATGGCTATATATTTCCCAATATCAATCAGTCAGTAGGCTTACATCAATTGCAGGATTACTCATAAATTTGAATCTTTCCGGCACATGTCACTTGATTGTATTGGTTGTTTGGGTATATACAGTAGTTGAGTGTCTGTCAATATACAAGTCAGCAGAGACATGGGCCTTGTATATTCATATACTTGTACACTTCCTTTCTTGTGTAAACTTGTATATTGTAAGGGAGGGTGTACTAGTACTTGTACACTGTTTTTGTTTCTTACATATCAATTTATGCATAACAGCACCAGCCTTTCTGTAGGTTGTTATCTTAATTAAACACACACAAAAATATTTGAAAATGGTAAATAAATATTTGAAAATGGTAAATAAATTCAACTTTTGCAATCCAAATATATTTCGATGCTATATGTTAGCCCGTATGTGACAGATATGCTGCCACTTAAGTGGGCCTAAATGTCTCTGAAAAATGGGTGTCAGAAACCTTTCACGAATAGCGAATAGAGATCTACATTCTACAGTATAAAATACCAAATATTATATTATATAATGGTCTATAGTGTTCCATTATACTGTGGAATGGTCTATAGTTTACCTTAAAGTGACTGTTTCTGAGTGTTTAATATTTGATGGGTATTGGTATAAATTCAAATTATTTCGGTTTCTAGTTTTTCTTTAGCACCCAGAAATTGTTTTCAACGTATGTTAGAATGTGTTCATCACCGAACAAAAAGCTATTCTTTGTTGTCTTATTTTCAATATCTCTCCAAAAAGAGATGGATATCTCTCCTAAAGCAGTGGAGGGAGCGATTCTCTATGGCCGAATCACGGGTCCACTTTCACGGAAAGACGTTTTGGGCATAATTGAAAACGCCATTCACATTAAACACTTACATTATCGTTAGAAAGCCATGCATAATCCAATCATAATACACGTAATAAATAATTAGGGGATGAGAGTGATTAGGCAATCAACAATTAAGGCTATGTGAAAAATAAGAGCTAGCGGCGCTCAGTCACCCCTTCGATCCCCTCAAATGTGCATAGTAACACATTATCGAAGATTCTATCTGAAAGAAGACGCGCAGTGTGCAGCTTGTTGTAATGATATTATATAATCTCTGACATTAATGCTCTAATTGGCAAATGGTATAATCTCGGGAAACGGGGATCGCGTGGACGCATAGAGGACTACAGACGATGATGGCATGTCAGTTTCACTTGGAATGAATTCCCACTCCACAAACCGCCCATCACCGGTTAGAAGCGCGTAGCCAATGCTTATGTAAACCTTGAAACAACAGGCATGCAGTGTAAGCAGGAGATCCCCCATGGCGGTAGATCGCAGTATATTTAATCACGGCATCAGGACTATAATCGCACCTAGCCGTCGCGTTTGGAGCCAGCCTTTTTCATCATCCCAACCAATTTTAATTATTACTTAACTGAGACTATTGATATTCAGTGTGCTATATGTGTTTATAATTGTTATGTGTTTATAGGTTTTTATGTGAGTACATGAATAGTATCATACGAAAAGCTGTGTCATGCACAGCATTAACATTTCACAGTCGATAACATCCATTCCGATCCATACATCAATTTACAAAATCCATATTGATTATGTAGTTCACATGCTATAATACCAAATTGTATACTGGTCCATGTTTGATTATCATTACACGCATGACATATTCGGCTCTGACATCCATATAACGCAACCAATAGTTGGCAGAGCCATAAAACCGTAAATAATTATAGTAAGTCAATTGGCGTTATGACTGTGAATTATAATTGTAATCCGTTATAATTGTAATTCTTCGGTGACTCTGCAGTGCTGCCCAACTGCGTGACAAGGTCGCGCGCTGTGTACTACTGTCTATGGTGGTTTGCAGAATAAAGCATCCTTGGGATTTATCGATAAGAGTAGGGAGAAACCCCGGCCCCGGGCCTTCTATTCTGGCGCCCGTATCATCCGATTGGTTCGGGTGGAGCCGTAAAACCGTATCATATCTCTTCTCTCTTTACTTATCTCCAACATCCTATCCACCACAAACAAATTGGCATCTGTTCTCTTCCCCGGCCTAAAACCACCTTGCACATCATCCAAAATCCCTTTCTCCTTAACCATCTCTCCATCCTTCCTCTAACTATCGTCGAAAAGACCTTATACAGAGCAGCGTTTACGGCAACTGGTCTGTAATTCCCCAAACCCCTCTTGTCCCCCCCCCCTTGAGTAGTAGAGTTAACCTACTCGCCCTCCAGTCTTCTGGAATAACTGCCCCACTCTAAATTTCATTGAACCCTCTAAGTACCCTTCCCTTTGATTCCTCCGTTAAAGCCCTCGGATATTCTCCACACACACCAGATTAATCCATCGCCTTTCCTCTCTTAATCTTACACCATGCCTTCTCCACTTCCCCCATCGTTATTTCTCTGTCCCCATCCACTATTTCAAACCTTTCTTTCTCTACCCCTAGCACTGCCTCGCCTGCAAGATGTATTCAACAAATTACCCCATACTTTCTCTATCTCCGCTACAATCTCATCTTTATTTTTAATAACCTCCCCTTCCTCTGTAAAAAATTATACATACTCTTCCTTCCCTTTACCTTTGGCCATCCAATTCTTGAGTTCCATAAACATATTCCTTTTTTTTTTTTCTGCCCCTCTGCCCAGATCTTGCATTCTCTTCCTGTTGGTCTGGTTCATCTTGTTTAACATAACTGCACTTGCCTCATCCTTTGCCTCTTGGTATGCTCTCCATGCCTGCTTCGCCTGATAACTATCAACACCCCACATCTTCCTCATTTTCCTGTGCGTCTTACTGCATTCTTTCCTTCTGCCCACTGCCTCTGCTGCTTCCTCATCCCACCATTCCCTTCTCCTTGATCCTCTCCTTACTTCTGCAAGTTCCGTTGCCACCAAACACATACATTCCTGCACCTCTTTTCCCTGTCTAATCTCTTCATCTACCTTCCTCTCAAACTCTTCCCACTTGACCTCTGGTACAACTCTCTTCTTCGCCCCAACTCACTTTCTCGTCTCCCCCACCAATTCCACTCTCATCCCCACTACTCTATCATCACTTTCCACTACCCCCACCCAACTATCTTTCACCCTCTCCCTTCACGTGTCGTTAACCATGATATAGTCTAGATGGTAACTCCTATCTCTACTTTCCCAAGCTCTTGTGTAGCGACTCCACTTCTACATTTATACTCGGACACAGCTGAAGATACTCGAAGGTGATCCGGAACAACAAGGGCGACGTCTGTTTGCAATGTATAGACTTTAATGGTACTTGACAGCCAATTATAACGATCACTGATCGCAGGAGGATCTCGGGGTCTGTTGGTGTTGTCTTGGAGACTGGTGGCTGTGGTTGACTGGAGTGTGTCTGCTTTTGTGATTGGAATTGCGTGCTTTTATGTGCTGGGTTTGTGGACGAGTGGAAGCCGTTATGTTGGTTATATCAGTTGAACTTTGTATCTTTGGTGTGAATGGACTGTTTGTAACAATAGGGGTCATTTGGTACTTTGTGAACTTTGTATCTTTGGTTGTATGTTCATGTATTCTTTAATCCAAAAGTGTAATACGTTACAAGAGTGTGTAGCCATACTAGACTTAAATATAAAGTAAGTTTTCGTTAAAGCCATGTGACCTTAACATCTTGCATACCATTTCATAATTTCCAAATCATTGTTTATAGCACATTCGTTCAACATCCTTCCGTTTGCATTTTCAACTCCATCCAAATCCCAAATGTGACCATTAAAGTCACCACCACCCACAATCAACATCACGCCTTTCATTCTCACGCCTTCAGTCACCTGAATTATTGCCATGCTTTCTTTGTTTTCAACAACATTCACTTCTTCACATTTCTGATAAACATTCACCAGGATGACATTCACACTTGACCCAGACACCCCGTTCACGCATAATAGTATAGTACAATGCAATCCCTTCGATCCTGTAAACTCCTTCAGCTTAGACCTTTCTCCACTAAAAATCCCACCCCACCTCCTTTCCGGCCTATTACACCCAAACCATAATTATTATATTCATTCACCCTTTCTTTTGCTATGTACACCAGACATTCACGCTGTTTAACCACACTCCTCTCACATTCTTAAAAACCACTTTCAGTTCCCTTCCCCTTCCATCCCTATTCCTCCCACTCAACTCTCTCCCCCTGATTTTCCTCCCTCCTCCTTCTCCCTCTCCTTCTGCTTCTTCCTCTACCCTCTTGTTCTTTACCACTTCCCGCTCTTCCCTCGACAGACCCAACTTAAAAAAAAACGAGCAAAATCATCATCCCTCCTCAATGCTACCTTCCTCTCCAGCACTTTCTACGTCTCCTGCTCCGAACCAAACTCCACCACCACTGGTCTAATCCCACTACTCTCTCCCTCATTCTAAAAACTTCCTGCGGTTTACTCATCCTTCCGTCCTAACACCTGTAGGACATCACCAATAATTTCCTCATTTTGTCCTTCCCTCCTTCTTCTGCAACCCATACACCATAAGTCCATAACCCTCTTCTTTCCCACCTCCTTTCGACGTCCTCTTTATCTCCACCCTCACTACCTCTTTCACCTTCTCCACCTCTCCTCTCACCGCTTGTAATCTTTGTGTTTAACTTCATTGTAAAGGATTGGAGTTCTTTTGTATTGTATGTAAAGAAGATTCTTGTTTTTAATTGACACTTTAAGTGCTGGGGTAACCCAGTGGTTATCGTCTCTCTTGGACGGTACTTTGGAATGAAGAGGCAATGAACTTGTGTAGCGTTTTGAGATACTTTTAGAGAATTTCGCGTATGCTATTTGTGGCTCTTGTGAGCTGATTACTGTCTGACAACTTTCAGTTTGTAGCTTGCTGTGAAATTCACGGGTGTTCACGGTAGAGAAGTTACGGAATACCTGAGTTGTTTTGTTTGTAGAAAGAGAGTTTGTTTTCATACTAAAAATAGGAAAATGATCAGATATATATGTCGTGAGCAAGCCTGTTTCGTGTACAACTTTCATGTCAATACCAAAAATAATATCAATAATTGTTTTAGATGATGATGTTGGTGTTACTCGAGTTGGTTTCGGAATTAATGGAAGAAAAGAAAAAAGAAAACAACAAGTTAAAGAATCCTTTATGTAATTGCTTGTGTCGTATGAGTTTAGATCAATATTAATTTTCACCTAGAATGTAGCGGGTCTTCTTTTCCGACTTAATTTTCTGAAGTGTGAGATTTAAGTGGTCCGTAACCTATTTTATTTTAGATAATGGCGCCCTATGGCGGTCGGTATATTACACCTATTACATTGTATTACATTATCATTGCTTGACTCTATACAAAGGCTTTCGTTTATGTCGTTAAAGCTGTGGATGTCAGGACGAGTGCGGTATTCAAGGGAGGATTTAATATGTAGGGAGGCGCGCCACCAGATCTACCAGGGCGGGTAGCTCCAACGTGGGAGTATCCAGTATCCCTGGATATTGTGAATGTCGCAGTTAAGAGTTATTTGACCAAGTTTCTGAGAGTGCAATACTAGAAAATGTATGATTGATAATGTTCAAGTTAACGATTAATTCCTGGGATATTGTAAATGTCTCACGCAGGTGTTTCCTACCACTCCGTTTGGAAGGGTGGGTGGCAAACATGACCAGGAACGTTCGATCCTTCCCCTCAATATTTTTCCCAGTCGATGAATTTGGTTGACCTCTGAGATTAGGTCGATTGGAGGAGAGACTTTGAGGTGGTGGTTAGGAACATTGAGGGCTACATATTCCGCATTTTCAGTTTCTTCCTCCTTGATACTGGAGACGTGTATGGACGGACGTTCGTCTTGAGTACTGCTCAAAGCGATCCAGTGACGGGTGAGGACTATATGAAATCGACTTTCTCTTCCAGCTGACGATTCATCTGATGCGGAGATTCTCCAGTTCACTCTGGACAGGGATAGTTACTAGCTCACAGATTGTTTCTTTGACTCTTCTACAAGGCCGTGATCGGTCCTTTCATGAGATCCGGGTTTTGAAAACCACACGAGAATCATGAAGATCGCGTTACAGCCCTTGATGTAAGATAAATATGAATGAGATAATTATAGACATTAGACCCCGGAGCCGCTGCCGATATGTACTAGCCGCTTACGATTGGCCGTTTAGGCAGCCGCCGCCGATTGGTGCTGTCGCCAGCCGCTATCAGCCGATCACTGCCATCAGCAGCTCTCAGCCGATTCAATCCATATATTTTATGTTCAGTATTATAAGAAGTTATCATTTGTACAAGTGTTTATTGTGTTTATGGTATTGTTCATATAATTGCGATCTGAGCTGTCCATGGAAGTAGATTTTATTCGGGTTGCTTCATTAAAACTCAAGGATTTATGTTATACTGCTAGTATGTATGCCCATACATATACGAGGGTTGTCCCAAAAGATATCGACCTGACATAGAATGCGTAGTGTACGTACTAGGGTCTAGGGTTAACGTAAAACATATCTTCATGCGTAGATCACTGGTTGCAAGATACATGTATATTACTGATAGGTCTATTTAAATTGACTTGGACGGATCGCTAATTGGATAACAGTGCTCTTTCTTTCTCAGGGTCACACATAATTACATGCTGTTCTTTTAAGATCAGAGTGCCGTAATAAAAAAAAATCCATCCGTTCATTTATTCATTACATGTTGTACCATACATTGTATTTCAGAAAGATGACGGGGGAGAGAGAAAAGCGTGCTGTGGCCAGATCCAAAAACAGACGACAGAAGTCAGCTCAGCCTCAGCTGCCGGATAGGACGCTTCTGGAGGATGAAAGGGAGAGGCAGGCAGTGGAGAAGAAGGTGTTAGAAGAGGAGAGGAAAGAACTTGAAGAAGAGAAGATGAAGATTGAGGAAGAGAGGAAGAGACTTGCAGTGGAGAAGGTCCAGGTCCAGAAAATAAGAAATAAAATGGACCAGAAGACGAAAGGACGTGGGAGGAAGAGAGTGCGAGAGAAGGCTAGTGAAGAAGGTAAGTTGTTTGCTGTTAACCAGGAAATATAAACAAGGTCAATATTTTGTGAACAGGCGATAGAGAAGAGGAGATGACGTTCCCTGGTGGTGGTATGTAAAGATGATAAGGCGACACCTCTCATACTATTGTTTCAATTGCAGGAATACAAGTGCTAGGCCTTCTGGGCTTTGGAAGGGGCAAAAGAAAATACTTGGTCAGCAGCAAAGAGATCCAGAGAAGGGTTGAAGAAGGGATGTCTTCTTCAGCAATTAATGCTCTACTCAGGGTGAGTTAATTGTTTCTTACTAATTGTTTCCTAATAAGATTTGAACATGAGGAAAAGAAAAGGAACATAAGGAAATTGTTGCTTTGAAGTCTGTGTTTGTATATATTTTTCCTCTCTTCACAGAAACCCCATTGATGTCCAGTCAAAGGATTCAAACAGAGAACCAAGCGTTTGAACCCCAACAGATTTTCCACCATGACTGAAGGGAAGGTGGACGATGTCGTGGAAAATTTCAAAGAGGTTCTAAATAAGGAGAACTATAAGGAACTCCATCTTCCCTTCAGCGAAAATGTGAGGTCAGTTATCTGTTTATTTGAATTTCATTTAAATATTCTTTCCCATACAGACGCCCATTGGAAGAGGCACTAGTGAAAATGAGAGAATTGTTTACCCTGGAGCGCTCTTCCTCCCTCCAAAACCACGCGCTGGCTCCAAAAGCCTTCCTGGCAAGTTTGGAAGCGATGCTTGCTACTGTACAGAAACAATAAATATATCTAAATGTTTACTCATTAATATGTCAGGTGTTTTGTTTTTTTGTACCTTTATACATTCATTCATTTCAGGTGTATTTGTGTTTCCTTTTTTTGTGGTTTTATTGATATAATTATTAAGTTAGAAAAACAATAATAATTTCATTAATGAAAAAAATAGCATGTATGTTTTGCAACTCAAGTTACATGATGAACAAAATAAGTAGTTTCTTGTATCCAATTACAGGTTAAATGTAAATGCAAACCATTGTAAAGTTAATGAAATTAACTGTAATATTTGTTCAAGTTAAATGAATGAATCAAGTCGGAGCCCGAATCCAAGTATTTAAATATAACAGAGGGCTTATATACACCAGAGTAGAAATTAACAACAGAAATAAATAGCATGAAATAGAATTGAGTAATTGAAAGAATAAAGTTCATGAGTGATTGGGTACCACTTTTTGCTGGCAGGATCTTGAATCCAGATGGGCTGTTCGGGTGTGAGTGACGGCTGAGAACCAGAGGGGTTGAGATGGGCAGAGCATCTTTGGTTGAGCTCCATCTTCTGTTCAGTGGTCAGTGTGGATGGGGTCATCAATGGGCTGAGGCGAGAGTTCAGACGTCTTCCAAAAAAAAAAGCTCTGCAGGTCCAGGTACTTGATCACCCAGTGGGGTGTCGTGGTAGGCAATCAGTCCAAGGGTGAACTCCAAGTCCGTCTTGCACTTGTTCATCAGCTGTCGGATGGTCTGGATTGCTCTCTCCACTCTCCCATTGCTCTGGTGATAGTGAGGACTGCTGGTGATTTTTGATGGATCTGTGGCGGCGGAGAATCGTTTGAAGGCATGGGAGCTGAAGCAGGGGCCGTTGTCAGTCAGGAGGGTCTCAACTAGGCCAAACTTCTGGATATTCCGTTGAAGAGCTGTGATGACAGCAGGGGTGGTCATCGAAGGCAGACGATCAATCATGAGGTAGCCAGTGAAGTAGTCCACTACTACCAGGTAGTGGACAGTCTTGAATGCCATGATGTCTGCAGCTACAATCTCCATTGGTCGTGAGGCCATTAATTGACGCGAATTTGACCTTCTTTTTATCTTAGCATGGATTTGGCATTCTGTGCAGAGCTCAATGGTCATCGTGATGTCATGGTTGTTGCCAGGCCAGAAGACTGTTTGTTGAGCACGGTAGAGGGTTGAGGTCAGTCCTTGGTGGGCATCATGGAGTCGTCGAAGTGTATCTTCTCTCAGGGTTGCAGAGATGACCACTCGTTGTCCCTTGAGCACCAGTCCATCAACCACTGCCAGCTCGTCTTTGAAGCTCCAGTAGGGATGGAGGTGGGGTGGGAGATCTTGCATGCTCTTCGGCCAACCACTCATGATGAGATCAGCCAGCTGGCTTAGATGTGGATCATTATCCGTTGCTGCTTGCAGGGTCTGCAGTCTGTTGGCCTCTATCCTGAGGACCTGGGCAATCTGGACATCAAGGCCTGGCGCTGCAGATGGAGTTTGGTCTTGCTTGATCAGCCTGGATAGAGTATCAGAGAGTAAGACTCGATTGGCACCAACGTACTGTATCTTGATGTCATAGGTTCGTAGTCTTAGTAGCATGCGCTGCAGTCGTGGCGGAGCCTGGCTGATGGGCTTGATGATGATCGATGCTAAGGGCTTATGGTCTTTGTAGACAGTTACTTTTCTGCCAAACGTGTAGACATGCAGTCGTTCACACGCAAACACAACTGCCAGCAGCTCTCGCTCAATGTTGGCGTAGTCTCTCTGCTGGAGTCAGGGCTTTGCTGAGGAACCTGACTGGTCGACCATCTTGGATCAGGACGGCACCCAGTTCCTTGAGGGATGCATCAGTTTCAATGATGACTGGCTTGCATGTGTCGTAGTGCGTCAGTGTGATGTCCCTGGCAATTAATTTCTTGATGGCATCCATTTCCAACTGCATGTCAGCCGTCCAGACAAAGTGCACCCCCTTCTTAAGCAAGGACCTCATAACGTTTGTGTGTTGCGCCAGATTCGGTATGAAAGTGGACAGGAAGTTGACTGACCCCAAGAGGCTCTGCAGTTCCTGCTTGTCCTTCGGTGGAGCAAGGTTCACAATGGAGTCCACCTTCCTTGGGTCTGGCTTGACTCCGTGTGGGGTGATGATTCTCCCAAAGTATTCGAGAGAGGACTTCTTAATGTTGCATTTGTTGGAGTTAAATTTGATGCCTGCTCTCTTGGCTGCGTCGACCGTTTTAAGTAGGTGGAGGTCGTGACGTTCTTCAGTGGATCCTTGTATCTTCACGTCATCAGCACAGGGGAAGGTGCCTGGGATGCCTTGGAGTGCTTGGTCCATCTTCTGACAGAATATTTCAAATGAAACTGAGAGTCCAAATGGGAGAATTTGGAAGCAGTATTTTCAGAAAGGAGAGTTAAATGCTGTCAGTACCTGGCTGTGGGGATCCAGCTTCTGCGTCCAGTATCCACTCTTTGCGTCCAAGGTTGAGAAGATACGTCCATGGCGGAGGCTATGTTGAACATCTTCCCAGGAGGCAGTATGGTGCACTGTTCGAACCAAGTTCTTGTATAGATTCCTGGGATCAAGGCATATTCTGAAAGATCCGTCTTTCTTGATGACTGTGACCAAGTTGTGGACCCAATCTGTGGCTTCTGGACAGGGTCTTATGATGCACTCACGCTCCATCTTGTCCAGTTCTGCTTTCAATTTGGAGAGGATGCTCTGAGGTACTGCACGAGGAGCAAGCTGTACTGGATGGGCATCATCTGTCAGAGTCATCTGTGCCTTTCCTTCGAAAAGTCCAACGGAGCAATCAAACATCTCTGGGAAGATCTGTTTGAGGTCTTGTAGTGGGTCGCCTGTCTTCTTGCCAAGTGGGAGATGGTCCTTCCATTTCTTCTGCAGTGCTCTGTAGTCGACACTGGCTTCTTCAATGATGTGGACAGCTTCTAGTGCACAGGACACCTGACGCTGATAGCAGACATCAGCCATGGTGATCAGATGGAACTGCTTGCAGAAGGGCAACCCCAGAATGATCTCGCGGCCATGCTTAGTGACGTAGAACTCAGCTTTCTCTTCTTTACCATTGCAGGTGACAAGGACTGTGATGGTTCCTTGGTTGCCAATATCCATTCCGGAGATACCTCTGAGGACTGCTCTGCTGGGTTTCAGTCCATGTTGGCTGATGCCAATGGAAGGCAGTATCCGCTGTGGAAAACACGATGCCATTGCTCCAGTGTCTACCTTGCTTTCCTCCTGGTAGGTCCGTCCTGCTGCATGGAAGGTCACATTTGTCAGGACTTCTCTTGGATGGTTGCGTTGGATGCTGTCCATGTGTATACTGTCCATGTCGAATGCCAGGGCGCTCTTTTCGTCTATCTCCTCAGTAGCATTTTGTTGTCGCTGCTTCTGCATGCACACACGTTCAAAGTGACCAATACGAGAGCACTCATTGCATTTCTTGTCCTTCGCCGGGCACTGCTGTCTGTTGTGTCTCCTTCCTTCACACCATCAACACTGCTGAGAAGAGGAGGAGGAGGAGGAGGATCTGCTGTCATCTCGTCGGCGCTGAAGACTTCTGCTGTTGCTTGTGTACTGAGCATCTACGTGCTGCTCTGGAGGTGTACTTGTCGCTGGACTGTTGATGCATTCCATGGTTGCTGAGAGTGCCTCAAATCCCCGTATGATGTCGAGGCACTTGGTAATGGTTACGTCCTTTCCCTTGGACATCAACTTCTGCTTGCAGGAAGGGTTTGCACAGCCGTGGATGAGCTTGTCTGCTATCAGAAAATCAGTGTTAACGGGGAATTGTGCTTGCTTATACTCATCGCTCAGCCTGGAGAAGTAGGCTGCTGTGTTCTCCGTCGTCTGCTGCGTAATGCTGTAGAACTCTTCCCTGGCTTCACGGTACATCGTTCCATGAGTGATGCAATCAGCAAGAGCCGTCAGCAGCTTGTAAAGGATGAGGACCCCACGACGAGTGAGAAGCGTGTATAACCATGTATAACATTTCTATATATTTTCAGGTATCATAATCATTATTATGCATGCATTCAAATTTATATTGTATAGGATAGTGAATAGATAGTTTTGACCGTTAGAGTTGGGGATTCAAATATAAATGCACCGAAAGACCGCTCTCTTCCACTCGAGATTAATGTCAGACACGCGCGGGATTTTCAAGTGGAATAAACGGCCTACGTGACGGCGACCACGCGCAAAGGAAGATTTAAACCCGGGAGAGAGGGAAGGAGCTTCAGTTGCAATTTTGGCATTTTGCGCTCAAGAAGTCCAAGACCAACGGACAGGAAGTCACCCAGAAGGCCAGGACGGACAAGTTATCTCTCGGGAGGTTCAAGACGAAAAGGACAGGACATCCACTTAAGGAACGACGCGGAAGGACGAGGCAGCGACGAGGCATCAAGAGTGGGAGAGAGGTATTGTGTTGACCGGGGCTATCGGGTGCACTCTAAATTCAGTAATATTCAACGTTTCATATTTCTTCAATTCCCAACTTCTAGGTAGTGCTAATTATTGTGCTAGGTTAGTTAAATTTATGGTAAATGCCTGCGCGCATTTGGTAATTGTATAAATTAAATATCTAAGGTTTGAAACCCAGTAAATAAAACCTTAGAAGGTATAAAGTTATTTCTTCTTCAGTGTTCTCTGTTTTAGGGAAATCTTTTGGTTCAAAGGTAAAAATAAAATTTGCGAATTTAATTAGATTCGGACAATATTTAGAAGTGTACCGGTCAGTACAGACTCCAGAAAGGCGACGATTCGAGTAAATATTATATTGACGAATTATAGTCAGTGTGACATTCAGCATAAATATTACATTGGTGGACCGGACCTAAATATTACAAGCTGTTCAGGGGTCGAAGTTGCAAGGTCAGGTCGCTCTCGTCGTTCATGAGTGATTAAAATTAGATGAGTTCAATGAATCACTCAAGATGCAATAGTAGAACAATATTAATGCAACATGAAATGGAAAATCATCTTCCACATTATTGAGCGATCCGCCAGCATTCAGTCTGGCACCAAGGTACAGAAGCAAGGCTTAAAAAGGTGTGTCACCCCATCGGTGAACTCTGCCAGCACGCAGTATGTCCCCTAGAGATCATATTGGTCGCCACCATTTGCTTTTCAATCTGTTTGTGTATTCACATAGTTGTTGCTTCCACGCATTCATGAAGAAAAAAAAAATGGTTGTTATTTTCTCTGGAATTGCTATTGCGTCCTTAGGATGCAATAATTGCTATAGCGACCTGAGGATGCAATAATTGCTATAGCGTCATGAGGATGCAATAATTGCTATAGCCTCATGAGGATGCAATAATTGCTATAGCGTCTTGAGGATGCAATAATTGCTATAGCGTCTTCAGGATGCAATAATTGCTATTGCGTCCTTAGGATGCAATAATTGTCATAGCGTCATGAGGATGCAATAATTGCTATTGCGTCCTTAGGATGCAATAATTGCTATAGCGTCCTTAGGATGCAATACATGCCATAGCGTCCTGAGGATGCAATAATTGCTATAGCGTCTTGAGGATGCAATAATTGCTATAGCGTCTTCAGGATGCAATAATTGCTATTGCGTCCTTAGGATGCAATAATTGTTATAGCGTCCTGAGGATGCAATAATTGCTATTGCGTCCTTAGGATGCAATAATTGCCATAGCGTCCTTCGGATGCAATACTTGCCATAGCGTCCTGAGGATGCAATAATTGCTATAGCGTCCTGAGGATGCAATAATTGCTATAGCGTCCTGAGGATGCAATAAATGCTATAGCGTCCTGAGGATGCAATAATTATTATAGCGTCATGAGGATGCAATAAATGCTATAGCGTCCTGAGGATGCAATAATTGCTGTTGCGTCCTTAGGATGCAATAATTGTTATAGCGTCATGAGGATGCAATAATTGCTATAGCGTCATGAGGATGCAATAATTGCTATAGCGTCCTTAGGATGCAATAATTGTTATAGCGACCTGAGGATGCAATAATTGCTATAGCGTCCTGAGGATGCAATAATTGCTATAGCGTCCTGAGGATGCAATAAATGCTATAGCGTCCTGAGGATGCAATAATTATTATAGCGTCATGAGGATGCAATAAATGCTATAGCGTCCTGAGGATGCAATAATTGCTGTTGCGTCCTTAGGATGCAATAATTGTTATAGCGTCATGAGGATGCAATAATTGCTATAGCGTCATGAGGATGCAATAATTGCTATAGCGTCCTTAGGATGCAATAATTGTTATAGCGACCTGAGGATGCAATAATTGCTATAGTGTCATGAGGATGCAATAATTGCTATAGCGTCATGAGGATGCAATAATTGCTATAGCGTCCTGAGCATGCAATAATTGCTATAGCGTCATGAGGTTGCAATAATTGCTATAGCGTCCTGAGGTTGCAATAATTGCAATTGCGTCTTTAGGATGCAATAATTGTTATAGCGTCATGAGGATGCAATAATTGCTATAGCGTTTTCAGGATGCAATAATTGCTATTGCGTCCTTAGGATGCAATAATTGTTATTGTGTCCTTCTCTTAAGGGTGTTAAGGATGCAATATTAAATTTAGCGTCCTGATGATGCTTTGAAATTACACTAGAATATAAAATACATCCTCAGGATGCAAAAATATCCTTAGCGTCCTAAGGATGCATTAATATGCAAAGCGTCCTGAGAATGAAATCATTTTTAAATGGTCATGGGGATGCATTGAAACTTCACTGGGATGCTACTGCGTCCTGAGGATGCCATAATTAACACAGCGAAATGAATTGCGAGTATTGGGGGAAACCCCTTCATAACGCATTAACCTTGCGAGTGCAAGTAATGCATAAAGAATAAGCAACCACCGGAATCAGGCATCTGATCGCTGTCGCGCCGCAAGCAGGCAGATGTTTTATCGATATTTAAACAAATCTAAAAGAAATTTTTTGATAATTATAACTGCTATAGGAGGAAATATGTCGTATATTTCTATTTATTGATGTTGGGGATGGATAAAACGTTTTATCTGGCTCTCCGAAGCATTTGTAGCACTCTCAGGATTCTGCTTTCTGCTTTCTGCGTTTTACTCATCCCCTCTTTTCCCGCACTTCGGGTAAACTGCACGACAAAAATGGTTAATCAAACGGATATCCCGGCGAGTAGTGCAGGTCATGAACGTCCTAGCATTCATA
>KB311229.1:403981-431387 GCA_000328365.1 Capitella teleta
AATAATGATAAAATAATGATTGGAGAAGGAATTGGAATTGATTGAACTTAAAGTATTCTATGGCAAGAGGTGATGTTGAAAAGGAACTTTTTAATCGCTACCTGAATATACGTCAATATGCGCCTGACGTACTGACCCCAACCTTTAATTCTATTGACTCTGAGGATGTCCGATTGTTGATTGCCATCGGAAAAAAAGTTGATGTTCATGTTGAATAATTCGTAAACCACCTACTTAATTATCGTCAACGAATCTAACTGATCGGTATAAGTCTATAATTAATTATGCCTTCCTCCTCTGCTCTCCGAGTGATGAGTCTTGAAGATGGGTCACCACGCAATAATAATAATAATAATAATAATAATAATAATAATAATAATAATAATAATAATAATAATAATAATAATAATAATAATAATAATAATAATAATAATAATAATAATAATAATAATAATAATAATAATAATAATAATAATAATAATAATAATAGTAATAATAATAATAATAATAATAATGATAATAATAATAATAATAATAATAATGTGCACACATTCGGTATTATTTATTGCTAAAGATTGATTCATTTCATGAATTCCACTTCAGTGCCCTTGCTACAGATTATACGTCATCTTCACCAGACAATGTCAGATAGACACGCTCAGAAATTGTTTACGCAATATGCCAATTTGTCCATAATTGTCACCCCTGTTTTACACTTCTACGAAAGTATGATATTGCTTAAGACACCTGCTGAGCAATGCATGATTGTGCCTTCTTATACATGTACATGTGCAAGACAGTAAAATTAAAATCCTAACAACACAAAATTGTAAGTATTTTCTTGCAACTAATTATTGTATTTCTATAATCCTTGGTAATGTTTTATTATGGTACCCCAGTGTTTAGAATATCGGACTGGCGTTGTTCACATTGATTATGTATTGAGTGCTAACTTTTCTCATAAATATTCTATTCTTGATTGAGTGGAACTCCATGGTTCACGAATCCCATAATTGATTGTCACCTGCGTAAACCAGGGATTTGATCTCTGGCGAGGTGGCTGCATGGCAGAGGTTATTTGACCGAAGTCCCGTGCAATAGTCACCACTCTGTTCTTCTGGCTCATCCTATATACATAGTGATGCTTGAGCGAAATGAAGACTGTAGAATGCAGAGTAAGCAGGACACGAACAAGAAGTTGCAGATGAAACGCTGATTTACTAAAACATAATTCTCTTTTATTTGCAATTAATTTGGGTCATGGAAGGGATATATGGGAAAGCGTGTGCAGAGTATGATGTACAACGACTGAAAGAGGAGAGTTGTTTGGCGATTCGATATCTGTTGATTTGCTCGGCTTCGTAAGACGAGAGAATGCACACACGACGGGACTTAAGATTGTCCTGCGAGTCATGGTCATCGGTTTCTCTCAAGAAAATAAGGAGTGTGTACATAGCTTGATCTTATTAACAACCCGAGAACGAAGGATCTAGCCCAAGAAATACTTCTGGCGCTTGGCTGACTCCTCGCGTTTGCCTAGGAAGTACTTGCCGCGTTTAATGTCTTCGGCCATGACGTCAGAGCGCTTGCCAAGAAAGTATTTTCCACGTTTCCCCAAAAAATACTTCGCTCGTTTTAGTAACGACGCAGCATCCTCGTCCACAAGATCAGAATCGTCCCTTTTTCCAAGAAAGTATCTGTCGCGTTTCCCTAAGAAATATTTGTCTCTCTTCTTGTCTTCATCGAATAGCTCGTCTTGGCTACGTTTACCAAGAAAGTACTTAGCTCGTTTCTCATCGTCCATCACTTCCATGAGATCGGGCTCCCGTTTGCCGAGGAAATATTTGGCTCTCTTTGTTTCCTCGTCATCATCTCGCTTGCCAAGGAAATACTTCGCCCTTTTCTCGTCATCCACGTCGTCTTGTCGCTTACCAAGGAAGAATTTGCTCGGTCTCTTCCCGAGGAAGTACTTGGCCCGCTTCTCGTCCAACGGTAAATCTAATTGCGTTCCATCTTCCCATAACGCAGTGTTTGAGTCATCATCTCCAGCATCTCTCTTCAATCTCGTCCTTTCGACTTCACTCTGTGCGGAGGCTGCTGTGAGATGACCAAGAGCTGCTATGACGCAGAAGACGAGCAAATGTCGCATTGCAGAAACCTCACTCCTGTCCATTGTCTGCAAAAAGAAAGAGAAGCAATACTTTAGCATAAGAGCGTCGTTCCCTTAAGTAACCTTAAGTAATGAGCTTGGTTCACTCATGAGGGCAATATTGATGGTCACGCACTCACTCTACCAAATGTTATGCGACCATTATCATAATGTGACGTGAGCCGTGTGGTACAAGTGCGATGCATTCACCGCGCGTTTTAACCTTATTAAAAAGGCAGCTTACATCGGAAGCTACAAAGGCCCCAGCAAAGGCGTTAATGCTTAAAGATCAAATAACGCAAGGTCTGCAGCTTTGAAAGTAAGCTGGCTCTTTACATCCTTTGGTGTATGGTGCACGGAATCAGGAACACGCCAATTTGGCAAATCATACCTCTAAATAACTACAAATTGTATCAATTTGATCCAATTTAACGTTTTTTATTGTCCTCTGAGGAACAGAAACACGATTCAATGCCCTTAGAAGTCAGCACTACTACGATTTGCATACATTCACACCGTTTATGACATATTGCTTTCAAAGAGGAGATACGTGCATGCAACAGACCGTGGTTTCATGATCTTCCAATAATAATTAAAACCATTTCCAAATTTTAGGTATGTTAGTATTCTCAAAGCTGTCCATTTCACAGGGCACACGACTCAATTACTAATATGCACTCACGGCGCCTGAGCGAGAGAAATAAGATAGCCCTTCCCCTCGGTGGGAATTACAAAGACAAGACTGGAAGAATTTGTCCACTTTGGCGATTGGTCCAAACTGATCGGATATGTGAGGCGTCTTGTCTGGTGCCTACTCCTTTGATTGCCCCGGCCCTAATTGACAGTCATGAACTCTGAACCTCAAAGCGTCCTCTTGAAGTCTCTGAAGTCTTGGAAACTGAGACTATTTAAAATAAGATGGACCCTAATCTCGTCAATGTCGGATACAATGAGCACAGCGTATATAGTGTATATAGTATATAGGTATAGTATATAGGTATAGTATATATAGTATATAGTGTATATACGTATATAGTGTGCAGTAACTGACGAACTAATCATCACTGAAAGCCATTTACATGGTCACAAGATAATAGACACGGGGCTTCCGAGTCGGTTAATCTTGCTAACAAGCAAATAGCTGATGAAATTGCACATAATACTATAGGTTTTAGTACCCCTGTACTACCCTGTGACACAGGAGAGTAATATATGACGGATCCTCGTCATACGATATTATAACGTTAAGATAATATCATTCAGCACAATAAATGCGAATTAGGTATGGGCTTCAAAAATCTACAAATTAGTTGACATTGGATGAAATTGACTTCCTACTTTATGCACATGACCGTTGACTACGATGACATCATGTCTATGAAATTATGACAATTATAGCAATTGCTCAAAGCATAAAGCATTGATTCAATGTATGTATAGCAAGGTGCTCATACACGCTCCAAGCGAATTACAAAGTGAGCATGCTATAGCTGTACCTTATATTTTAAGGCTCAAAGGGACAAAATAAATTATCTGTGCGAGTACCACGTGTGTATAATAATGTGCATGTATGTAATAGGATTTAAAATGCAAAAGCGCCTCCGAAAACACGCCACAGTTAAAAGCTTTGCTTATAATAGACGAGGAAGCCCGGCTCAGCGCTATCCATACATCCATGTCAGGCATCCATTTCGCCTTTGGCCAACGTCACGCCATGTTTGCCGATCTATGCATGCAGTTACCGCTCGTCATCGCGACCATTGTGGCTGCCCGATTAGGCGTAATTGATAACAGGGAGACGAGTGCAACGGGCTTTCTTTTCGTAATGGTTGTTATTGAGCAACTGGAGATCATATTGACTACTCCAGGCAAAGATAATCACGAGAAATCGCAAAAGTAAAAAGAGGGTGATTTTAATGATCAGCGACAGACTTAGAAGACATCTTGCTTTTGTGTGGAGGGGGACTATTTAGGTATATTACTATATAGGTTTATTTAGTATAATAACTAGCCACTGTTAATGGTGCCGGAGAAGTCTAAGTACATCTTGCTATGGCAAACAATAAGTTGTACAGTGTACATCACACCAGGCAGAAGTTATTGAACGGTCTCCCGGAGACTCCCGGGGGAGTTATCAAAGGAAAATGGCATTTCATCAGAAACCAAAGATGTTTACGTCTAACAAGCAGCTTCATAACGTAGATGATCAAGTGATTATTCCGTAAAATTGAAACTCCAAAAGGAAATAATTCAATAGCAAGGGAGGTACATCCCTTTTTCTACCTGCTTCTACAGAAGAATAAAGCAAGCATGCAATCAAGCTACCTGTATAGATCGATTGATGGTTAATAAAATGTGACCTCCACTCAACTTTACAATAAAGGACATGCACACTTATTCTACAAAGGTAAACGGCCGTCTTTGTGAAACGGAATATATTAATCAAAATGTGTTTGTTTTTTCGGTATAGTAATATTGTTTATTTATGTTTTTGTGTTGCATGAGTTAATGTATCTTCCGCTTTTGGCGTTTTCAATGCTCTCATTCGTTTCGTTGATGTACTTTTGCGATTTCTTTTTGCTGCCATATCATCATTGAACAACATCAAACAAGTAAATGGCTAAGGTGCAACACAATATGATTACAATTGACATCATGAGGTGACAACACGATAGCGCTGCAGTGAAATCACATCCCCTTGTCGTAATATACTTCAACATAATATCCTTTGATCATAAAATGATTAATATCCGATCTGTGAATGACGAATATGATGGCATCTTATTACCACAAGGTTCAACGTACAACAGCGCCACATGATCAGAATGGGTGATTAATCAATGTCACTGGCAGGTATGTATTAGCGTCTAAAACAACTGGAACGAAACCAGACAAAGTCTTGTGATTACCAGAGTGCTGTTGGAGTTTTGCCTGCACCATCACAATACTTGGACACGCTGCATGCATGATGGTGGTGATGCATCCACACCTCTTCCATGCGTAGTACTCACTCCTTAATAATCTACGTTTCTGTGCGTTGAGTTCATTTCTTGAGCGATTGTGCGAATGACGCCTTGTTTTCGAGGTGTCACGTGATGCAATGTTGCGAGGCAAAACTACACATGACTTCTGCGACAATGGTCACCCACAATGCTTTTTACTATAGATCTGGGTGTTCAGCGTTTGTACATTGCTCAGCGATACTTTAGAGGGTTATATGTTGGACAATTACAGTATGGGTCAACGCTAATTAGCGGATTACTCCGTTTGTAACCGGCCCGTGTGGTTCGAATGCGATGTTGGGATTGTTGGTGCATTGTGCTTTGGGTATGCTTCCAGGAAAGTGATCAATTTGATCCGACGCTCGAAAAACACTCACAATCTGCAATAGCTAATAGCTTTAGAGAAAACAATCAATGGTGATGATGATAATTGAAAATGAAGCAAAGAAAATGAAGAATAACAAGAAGAGTAAAATTGGATTTAGTGGTTCATATTTTGGTACACAATAATGCATGTTATTTACCTTTATGTTCATTGAATTTCTTTTGTAATTCGTACGTGTGAAAGAGGATGACAAAATTCAGCGGTATAGATCACTGACCCCTAGTGAATATTTCTGTGTAATGGGGAGATACATTATACACCACTGTCTCATCTGGGGATATATAGAAACGAATTACTTTGGGTGCGGTGATGAGCTCCATCCCTACAATGTGCTACTTTTGAAAGCCCCTCCCCTTAAAAAATCTAACATATTGGCTTATTTAAAAGAAAAACCCCAGAGCTCCATTACCTTCAGAGCTCATTCAGAGATTCCATGCGAATAAACATTTTGTCGCTGATGCGCAGAACCCAGTCGGGCATAATTAAATGTTTCTGTGCAACACGTTTTAAGCCTTAACTTAATCAATGCTGTTATCAGTCTATCACAGCACCAGTTAATAGCAGAAGGAATAAGGATTTGTTTCCTTGTAATAGTACATGTATATGCTCATTATACATGTATATGTATATATTATTAGTATATAGAATGGTGATTATTAACGCCTATCAGAGTAAGTAATGTCACACCTGACACCTATTTATTAATTGATGCTAATGCAATCATGCAACACATTTATGATAACAGCTAGCAATCCCCATACGAGTACAATACAAATTGATCCAATAGCTGGAGTCTGAATATAGTCATTGGTATAATTATGAGACAGCATTACTCATGATTTTTCTTCAAAACTTCATAAATTAGCGAGGTGGAATTCGACCAGCTTGGGGCAATGGTCACTTATATCTCGTAGGTGTCGTCGTCCCAATGGCAGACGCACGCAAGCTGTGGCCACAGCACTTCAGCGCAATATACACATCAACTCGGAACAATAACCATTCTGTTGTGAGAGGATTCTCCAGCTGACAAAACCTCTAATCTTTCAGGGTATTCCCCGCAGGAAGTTAGCAGCGAAACAGTTTCTGTTCTCAGTCCGGAATGCAGTAGAATGAGTTTTGAGCTCTGGTGAGGGTGCGGCGAGTCTTGCAAAACGAAAATGCACCAGGCACGCTTATGGATTCGAACCAAATTCAGATTTATTCGTCGAATGCTATGGGTAAGTCTGTCTACATGTAACAAAGTGTAACAATTCGAAGACTTGCTAATGCTTGCTAATGTTTTCCAACCGAACCAAACGATACATTCATGATATGTAGATAACCATCATCATCAATTAATTTTATTATCCTAAATTTCATTTTATCGATAAGAAATAATATAAAGCACTACTTGCGGTACTTGAGCTATGGCTGATTTTGCACTACTTGTCAGGGTTTCTCTGGCTAAAGAGATTCTCCGAGGCCAACAAAGTGAAATTCTGATTCCGCAGTTGATTGCTCGCAAGCAAGGACGTGAGTCACGTGACAGAATTGAAGGAACACTTGTACGTCGTTTGAAACGACATAATTGTGTGTGCATTGACCATTTCAGTGGGAAGTAGAAATTTGATAGAAATCGGTCTAAGTTTAGATGAGAAATGAATCGGATTACTTTTGGAACCGATCCAAACTTTGACATTCGAAGACTTCAATTTGAAGGTTAATTTAATTGTGTTTGGCGACACGAAGATATTTTCTATGCCCCTTTGATTAATTCTCATAAAATTTCATTTCGTCCTCAAATTGCAAAAATTCTTAATGAAATTGTTAATGCCGTCGAGCAGCGATCTTGAACGACGGAAACGTCTGCGTTGGCCAAGGAATTGGTGCTCCAGGGTTATAAACTTAAAGATTAAGAAATTTAGTGTTTAAATTTAGTTTAAATTCTTTAATACAGGAAGATAAGAAATGAACTAAACGACAGCTCGCTATAAGTATTACCTCATTCGCCTCTCCTTCCTCTCTGATGTCAAATACGAATTAGGCCTATACTAACAGATACAATTCACGATCAAAGCCGGATGGAAAACGAAAATTAATTTGTTTAAATCAACAAGAAACCCAACAACCTTTTACAACTGAAATCTAATGCAACACTGCAGTCATATTTCCCTTTTAGAACTTGTAAACGATTCAAATCACACCTGTTGAAATTGCAGCAACAATGTTATACGTGCCTGCAAGAAGAGCGACTTCTCACCGTATCAGACTTACTTTGTGAACTTGCTTGTGGTCTGTGGCCCCACCTTGCACCAACGTTTTATCCTGCTTCTGAGCGCTCCTCGTAGAGGACGGATCTGATCTGACCGCGAATTGCTCTGCGCGGCTCTTAATTATCGCCCGACGGCGATGACGCAACTGCGTGCGCGTGGGAGGGGGGAGGGGGAGGGAGGGGGTGCCTGTGCCCGAACACGCTGGAGTAAGGCCCCATTGCGAGCCGGGCAAGCGCTGCATCTCGGCGTTCGGTGCTGAGCCCAACTTCGAATTCGGCGTTCACCCATACGCGATGTGGCGATGCCTGGGTTTTTGACAATTTCGAAGTGGGTCTTGTCATTATACGGACGCTGGTACTCTGCTATGGTTGTGTTTAATTAGGGATAAACTACTTAACTCCATAAATTAAACCTTACCACCTTAAAATAACATACAAGTATACATGTATACATTATACACTTATAAATTGTTTCGCTGCGTGTTGAAATTGGCACCAATTACAGGTGGGCACTGCAAGTAGTTTGAAAACGATTACCACAAAACCAACCAATCACCGCACAGCATTACATAATTATGACACCACTGACTAACGTCATATAACAACCACACTCGAATACGCCACTGTAACATTCATACTGAGTTCCTCCACCAAACAACCAATCAATAGATGTTAAAGACGGTTAAAAAGGCAGGGTATTGTTGATCATAAATGACTCATAAACGAATCAACCGTTTGAAACAATTCGGTCCATTATATGACCCACAAATCACATCAAGACAAAGCTCAAAGAAGATCAGCAGTAAGGAGTTTGAACTGAACACGAACGCCCAGCACAAAGAAGAAACTTAAGTGTATGGATCGCACGTGCTACCGAATGACCGAGGGAACTCGCATAACAGGACTTCTATCATGCACACTCTAAGCCTATATTTGTAGTTTGTTTTTTGTACACTTGACATCCAACTTTGTACCGTGGCTACATCTACCAACACGAGTCGCAATACGGGTTCACAGTGGCAACTCGCAACTGGACAGAGGTTGGTGGTCTGTTAATCAACGACAATTAAAGAAACCAAACCGAAAACCTTCATTGTTTACGTATCTACAGAAGCATTCGAACTCGACAAACACATTGCTGAACAAGACACGGAAATGTGCTCTCCATATCCCGCCACGCCAACATCATTATTTCAAATCAAATCTCAGATACACACAGTTGATAATTTCCTCCGCACGTAAAATCACTCTGCAGTACGCACTCTATCGACACCTTCACTAAAAGATGCAAAGCACACATGATAAACCGATAGGCCGGCCCCAAAGTAGGCATGAGACCAAATTGTTATATCTGCCACAATCAAAGACTTTATTCCCGTCCGCTTCAACACTCATATATTTATATTATCCGATTCCATCCTTCCACCATATTCCAGCACTCCTACCGTTTTCCCTTACTCATCACACCTCCGTAATTATATTGGACCATACATTAAATTGTATTCTTAAACAAATAAATGCTTTGAATGTGTTGTATATTTCTCTCGTTTTAATCCAGTTTATTTACCTCGTCAGTTAATTTTTATCTTTTTTTTTTTTTTTTTTTTTTTTTTCACGCGTTTTTACGTTGTCTCCCGGATCAAACATCAAACATTATAATCATTCTTTCTTCGACGGTTCGAGAGTTGTTTGCCACCTTTCGTTTCTCAATGCACCCTCTAAGCTGGTTGGAAAGAGGGATCGCTAAAGGGATAATTCAGGCAGTCGTTCCTGTACAACATGCTTCGCGCTTTATAGCTGTACCAGAGCTTTCGCTACACTGCTCACCCTCCATCTACGCTTCACCACTATAGAGACAGTGGAAGATGGACCAATGCCTGGAAGACCTCGGGTTACGACCAGGAGGCAGGATCCTCCAACACATTCAACATTCTCGGTGATTCCGCGTGACCACCAGAAACTCCAACTTCCGAATAATTAATCATGGGTGGACACCCAACACACCCACTAAATCATATATCCATGATAAATTTAGTTTGCACTACTGTATAAGCATTTAAAGACATGTATAGTTTCTTTTGTTGCTCTGTATACCAGCGTCTTTAGGTATCGGCACATCTGGGTGGCTGGAAGTGTAAATCATTCTGTTCCGAAAGCAATCTCTGTCAATCCGGTTGCTTCATTCAAAGCCTCACAATTTCCGGACAGTGGAGCATCGAAAGAATAATTTGAGAAACGAAAAGAAGAATGAGGGTACTTGAACAATCCTCTTAAAAAAAAGTGCGACTTTCACCAAGTACCCAGCATAGTACGATAGTATAACGTTTTGGATTATCATGTTATTATGCTCCCTTTCCTTTTTCTGCAAATATACGCGTGGGATGAATGCGTCACAATGCCAGTTTATTTTCTTTCCCTTTCTCACGTCTTGCTTGATCACTGATATTTTGCTTATATTTGGCGGTTTCGGTGTTCCCAAATAAGGATTATAGTTGGTTCAGGGGTGGCAGGCATAATATTATGTCTCAATTATTTGTTTATTTATTCGGGGGTTTCTTCTTTTTCTTCTGATTCTTGAAATTGCAACAGAGTGTTACAAAAAAAAAATGATGTAATAATGAACAGGTATACGGAATCATATTAATTATCCATATAAAATCAATTTGTGCCATTCTTCTACAAGTATTATTTAATTTTTGTCAGGATAAATTTATAATCGAATCAAAAACCTTTGGTGACAGAATGGAAAAATTCTACTAATATTTGCACAAGACGGCCCCATCGCACGACTTTCGAAGTGCAAAACCATCAAACTTTACAATCTTCTGTGGGCTTTTATTGGTCATGTAGTGAGGTCTGATCCGGCGTTCATGCACTCCGCTCGTCGACAACGGCTTAAAGACACAACAACTTTTGGCACCTCGGAAAAAGGAATTCGAAATTCTAGCGGCGCATTTAGAGCTTTCAGTGCGCAACAGCAATCATTGTTTGGTGTCAATTAGGAGTCACGTGAAAAGGGGGAGACACCCACGGGGGTTTCTTGCTCTGAGTAGACGCACTATTGGTGCCAGAACGTAGAATGGTTCCCGCAAACAAAGGCTGTCAGTAGCCTGTCACGACGTTTCCTTCCGTGGTATAGGCGCAGAAGGGTCCTTTGCAAAAGTTAAGTAAAACTCGTGAGAACGGCAAATGGAGGAAATTGTAGCGAGTTGAAAAGCCTCATTGGAAAAACAACAATGGTCTAAATCGATAATCTCGCTGACTCGACTTGACAAAGGGAGGCTCTGCCTTCAGCACCAACAGAGAGCCATTCGGGAAAGTAAACACCACTTTTAGGATAGAAGTTGAGCTAATCTTGAGTCTTTATTTTCACTGTCAGGAAATGACTCAAAAGCGTTGCTATGGTGACTGCATCCCGTGAAATGGCCGTTGTTGCTAGGAAACATCTCCAAGCATTGACCCCCCGGAGGGAATATTGCCAATGCAAGTTTTATGCCGTTATACATACGGTGATTTGAATACCTGATGGTAGATGATTGGCTTCGCAATGGCCTGCCCACACGCCGAGTGGCGAGTCGGCGTTTAGCGCTGACCTTCGAACTGCATCTTATAATAGTCCACAGTGGGCCCAGTGATCTTATATGGAAGCCTTTCATCAAGGCGGAATTTCCGAATATTTATTGTCCAATTTTGCATCTTTTATGTCCGTGTCATCTGGACGAAACCGCCTGCGTTCGAAGGCCATTTAGTGTTTACAATGACTGAAGCTTTCCTTAGTTAGCTGTTTAGCAGAGAAATATCGACGTTAAGCGTTGTGGCCACCGATCAGAGCGAGATTTCTTCACGGTTCTCTGAAATCATCATTGCGCGTTTATGATCTTTGAACCTATCTCGAGAGGTCCAACAGACACAACAAGCAACGAAGTCTAAATAGACTTAAGCGGACAATAGACGATAATTAATCTTATACTTGTTAATGGCAGCTGTTATATAAGAGATATGTTGGCTAGGAAGAGTCGCTGTAATTTGGAGGCCTTATTATCCAGATCATCTTAGCTTTAATGATGACCTGGAGTTGAAATCGATGGTAAGGTTAGGCACTTATTTGTTGCGAGACTTCATTTATACACCTATCTACATCCTTTATAGAATTACCAATTATACGATATTGAGGCATAATTTGTCCCTATAGCTACGGATCATGAAATTACCATTGAATATAATGCAATAAACAATGCGCCCTCATGAAGGATAATATTTAGTCTCAGTAATCACATTAATTCAAATGTTTCCTATAATTCATTAGTTTAATTTAAAAATTGCTTTGAGAACGATATTGACTTCATGAAACTCATTAATGACGAAGGCAGTTTGAAATATGGCTTCATGAGTTCTGGAGAGGCACCCTGCTATTTGCCATAAAATGTCATTCTATAAATATCATATCAAATTAATTTATATTGAGGACCCATAAGCGACACGTGCATCGACCCTAAGACTCCGATCCAGGCACTCTTAATCAACGCCAATGATTGAATAGTATCTACAAAAGCACCTCTGAGCAAATGACCAATGCTGTTTATAATTGCTGAATAAACTTTAAATTATGGTTCGATAATGTTAACATCAATCAAAACTTGCCGTCTCCATTAAAGCATTAACGGAATGGACAACATATCTGTCATAATCTGATTGACATTCCCTCCGTGTCAGGATGATCACCGGCACGAGCCTATTGCTTATCGAGGGGCAGGGAGATAAGTCCTGCTCTGCCTGAATGCTAAGTGACAACCATGATGCTTGATCCAGAGGTCGGATTATTCAGGGATTTGCAATGGAGCCAATAATGGATACATTGATGATCTCTAAGGCATGTGGCATGTGCTCGTATGACCCATACCTGCTCTTGAAGCATCATTCCTGGAGGTCGGACGACTCGGGTACACCGTCGTTTCTAACGGGCGGATAACAGTTTAGTTTCTGAGCACCTACATAAACTATAATTGACAAGTGACATCTCTTATATACTCAGCTTTCCAGCGATCATATCGTTTACAATAAACAACGAATAATGTCAACTTCCCATCCCAGTGAATTTCAGGACAGAGAATAGTTTGTAATTACAACAAAATATATAATGAAATTAACACACAAAATAATATGGATACCAATTGCAGGCAAAACCAACTTGAAAGATTATGCATCAAGTTCACTTGCTCCTGCCATATATAGTGAATGCACGCAGGTAGAAGGGTGTGGGAACGGGTGGAATGCAAGTCATGGGTGCACCAATTGCATCACCGAACATGTAGATTCTTATTGCGACCCTTGGCAACAAAGATTCTTCGTCGATGCAGAAATAATTTATACATGTGTATACCCGATGGTGAGCAAGCACATTATGCTTACGTGCATGCTGTTCGATGACTTCTATCCGCTTTTTTGCTGCTCACAGAAAGCGTTTGGTCTAATAGCTTATTACTACAAGTTTGCACATTCTACAAACAAAAACAATTTCTCGTTCGCCAGTTGTATTGCACAGATTACTACAGAATTAAGAAATCACCGGTAATCGTTATTTCGAGTATTAACCTTTGCTGTCATTCCAATACAATACTTGATTTTATAGACTTTGGGGTCAACGCTTTTATGTGCGTACGAGTTCATATACACGTCTAAAGTTTCACATATACTTCATAGTTAGGCATTAATAATTAATTAGAGGTTTTTAAATGGCTACAGTGCCAGTCATCTCGCCAAATATTATTTTAATGTAAACCTGTGCATTCAGAAATCGCAGTTTGTCACTTTTGGCCGTTTGAGTTTGGCGGCTGAGCATGTGCTTCGGCCGACTCGCTATTTTTTTCACGAAACAAGCGTCGTTGCCAATCTAGCGAGATTACCTCTAAGATGAATGGGCGGTGACGTTTGATCAGCCTAGTTACCAACCACTGTGCCTCTATAGCTAATTGCAATTAGGTTATTTCACGACTAAGCTGAAAACGAGGGAAAACGAGTTGCGTGATGCTTGATGTTGATGCCGACCGCTCTCGTAATTAGTTGTGTTCATTTCATCACGTAATGGACATCGACGCAAATGAATGTGTCCGATCGAGTCGGTTTCACGTAAATTGTTATGTGAAAATGAGCACATATTTATCACGCGAAGATTATTGCGTGGAAATTACAAAACTTATTTTGTTCTTCTTCCCAGTAGAGTGAATGCGTGTATTTATGATATTATACTCATTTCACAACCATTGCTTTAGGCAAACCCTAGTTTACTTCAGAAATTAGAGTGATAGAAGGACCTCGCGTTCAATGTGACCTTGACTGATTTCTCGCTGGGTTCATTCGTTGTGGCATTCATTATTAAAGATTCCCTTCAGCTGCCAGTCTTAGTTAAAATGACAACTGCTAATGGGAAGTCTTCGAGAGGAGGTAAAGGGATTGCTCATTTATCTAACTCATTCGTTGTTTTCACAATGAGGTCGTCTGGGTCGTTTGTTGTGCAAGCTTTGTTTAAATCACCATCGTCCCAAAGAATCTTTGAAGAAGCTTCAAATCATTTCAAATTTCACGGCTGCAGCCTCATTGTGGCTAGTGACGTCATGAACGGAATGCCTCTCCGTTATATGATGTCATCTTCTGCTGATTAATTGTGTATAGTGATTACATTGATGGCAACAGGGCAGCGGAATGTTAGACCCGGGGTAGGCTATACTCGTCGTTACTGACGGGTGCACCCGACAACCGGATCAATTCTTGTGCTATCCCTAAAAGGACAATATAATTACATTTATTTATCTAAGCTGTCCCTTACACTGTGTAACCGGTGGACTTCCTTCACGCCAATACCAGTATTTAATTAATTGCATACTGAGACATGTTCTATTGCTATTTCTAGTAGCTACCAATTAAGCCTGCCAAGGTGTGTTCCACTCATAATTACCCTTAAACAACGAGCGATGCCATCTTCTGTCACAGTCAATCCCAGTGCAGATCATTAGGCCTTAGTTTTTAAAGGAAAGTAATGAAAACCAGCAGAGACAAACCAGCAGGGACAAATCTAAATTGGAAATTGGAATACATGTTCACGAGGCAATGTCCGTCAGCATCCGACGTTCCTCTCTACGTGGAAACTGGATTAGTAGAAAAATCCAGTAAATCCTATTTCTTTGGAAATCCATATTTAAACATCATTTTTATTCGTATATTTACGACTCGTAACTGAGCCAGATGAATGCCAAGCATGGAAAGATTGGCTTCATTTTCATCAATATGGCAACCCTGGGCTATTTGACAGTTTTCCATAGGAAGGCATCAATCTCGAATTTGTAGATGCTGAATTGTCTTGATCGAGACAGCCCAGATGAACTGCGGTGTAAGCATCATTCAGTTACGTCAGAGTTCTGTAGATTAGATTTCCGTCAAGATCAACGGAATTAAAGAAATCAATGTCACATATATATAGATCACATCTCTGTGAGGGCAGAAACGATCAAATAAATTCTTTGAAACGATGGACTTTTGGGTCCTAATTGGAAAATGGTCCATTCGACAGGTAACATTATGTTGACAAATTATGGGAACAACAATTTTGAGAGCGAGGAGATGCATGTGCGAGGACATGCTTATAATGCCACCCTATCCATAAACTTGATAATTGCATGAAAACAATTCAAAACTATTTTTAGCAAGTTCTAATGAATAGAAGTGACGTGATAAGCAGACTAAACACGCTGAACAACGTTGACGTCACAAGGAAAATTCAATGTCCTGGTGGTACAAAGATGAAGGATGAATTTTATCTCCCAAATGTGATTCGAGGCATGTGAATGATGTCCCGTAAGGCTGTAATAGGATAATAGTATCCCAAGTAATGACAGTATTTATTTATGCTTTGTACTCTGGTTGAGGACACCTGCTCTTTAAGTACCCAAACAGCCTGTAAGGCCGGCCTATATAAAAGAGACACACACTTGCAAAGTTCGATTACGACTACGTATAGTATCTGGTACATGTATATGCTATACCTATACCTCACGCAATTGGCCAATTAACTCACGCAATTGGCCAATGGTGCAGACGGGATCTTGGACACATGTTATGATTTGATCTGGGGGCTAACTGATGGGGATTATGGAACCTCCGACAATAGACGTCATCAGCATCGATTGGCTCAATTGTTCCGAGGCATTATACGGAGCTCTTAAAGTCAAGTCAGCTGTCATTTTCTCGGCTAGCGTACCTCATTGTAAGTTCGAATTCAGCAAATATTTGTCTCAGAAAAGGAGTGATCAAAACAGTACTCTATGGGTAATAAGGAACAATGTCGAAACACAGCAGCCCTTTACGCCCAATATAATCATTGTATAGAGACCGAGTGGGCAGGTCTGGCGTTGGGCCTTTATGGTGAAATTTAGCTCCTCAGAAGAGATCCTCCAGGGATGAATGCTGCCCACCGATGGAATCCCATCTTCATT
The DNA here is from genome assembly GCA_000328365.1 of Capitella teleta. Taxonomy (NCBI): domain Eukaryota; kingdom Metazoa; phylum Annelida; class Polychaeta; family Capitellidae; genus Capitella; species Capitella teleta. Next base: position 420,255 of record KB311229.1, read on the forward strand.
GCATTTCTCTGTTTTTATTCGCCCGTGGATTACTCACAGATTGCTCTCCTTAGATACCATTGCCTCCTTTCTCCTCTCGGTCGTGATTTCCTCTGTGGGTGCAATTTCACTTTATTAGTTTGTCGGGTCGGACAATTGGCTCACGTGACCTTAACAGCTAATGATTGAAGGTGTTTTAAAACGTTATTTATGCCAAGTTTATACCTCGTACCGTTGTGTATATAACTATATATGTCTTCTAAGGGAGATAAAATGTACTTAAATGTAAGTTATCATTGTTGTGTACGTCTCTTGGAATTGGGAGATCTAAATGTTGTTTATGGGACTCAGCAGGTTGGGTGGCTAATTAAGGGTATTGCCCAAAGATGCCCAAGGATTACTTCCTTCTGACTATATGGTATATGGCCTTTTTCGCAAATCCCTCTTACGGTATGTCATAAATTATAATCCAAATACCGTGGCTATTAAAGAATAATTTTGGAACCTTGACATGCATAAGAAATAACTTAGATTGACGGCCATAACAGTCGAATGAACATATCCCACGAAAGTACTGGCATTGCATCGAAGGATAACATCAGTGTGTTTTTATGGATGCCTGAGTTGAACAAAAAAGTATGCAATAATTGGTGTATATTTTGGGTAATGTCGTTAAAATCCCATTAGTATAAAGTACAGTGACAAGGCATATGGTGTACAATGACTAGGCTTAATTAGAACTTAGAGAATTAGCCAAAATAATTATTCCAGGAATACACAGCGTTGTAAGATTAGTCTTGAGTGCACCTTTGCAATCCTTTAATGACCATGACAAACACACGTGGAGATCATTTCTTCTTCCCCTTAAATAGGCAGCTTGCCAGAATAAGCAGATGGGGAAATTTAACACGTTCAGCCGACGGTACGTGCATTTGGAGATTATACCCAGTATGGACCATAATGGAGAATAGAAAGAAACACAATACATGGCGAAACATATTCTTTGGCGAAGAGGCGGAAATAGTGTCCTTCAACTAAATAAATCACTTCTTGTTGATGGAAGATAAACATGTACAAGCAGCAACTGCAGCAATTAACGTGTACTTGTTTACCTTGTCAATATCTCTGGTAATTGGTTATTTTTGCCTTTGTTGAAGTTCACGTTCAAGCACATGTATTTTATATTAATTTACACGCACTTTTTATCAATAAGGCATACACGATCGATTCTCTTTCTTTGAAGTTTAATATTTACCAACCTATTAGTCCAATTAAGCCTATTAAGGTTGTTGATCTCGCAGACCGAGGATTAATATTGATTCCCAAGCGATTAGCGTTTGATATTTAAAATGAGGTAACTCATCACGCCAGGTATTCAAGATCACACCATTGCATTTCGCGTGGTTTCAAGGGGGGGGGGATAACCAATTTGCAACTTATGAGAATTCTGTAGAAATTTATGGTTAACCAACCGATTCCTTTTATTGGCAAATATACCGACACGATTGACTCAAAATGGTCCCACAAATAGCTACTATGGGTGCATTCGATGGATGTAGGCCACACTGTGTGAGACGCAGACTAAATTTGAGTTCAAGCAACTCGTTGATGGATTGGGCGGGGCATTGTGTAGTATATTAAGAGAATGATGGACGACTGACGTTGCCTAAACGTTCCTTTTATCCGCCGGAATTTGTTGATAAAATCGGGAAGAATGAACCGATGATTGCTATTTCGCCCTACTGGACACGGCCATGTATTTCACGACCTGTTGGTTACTATTTTAGACAGCATTCATTTATTGACCTTTGAAATTGATTTTCCTCTGAAAAAAACCAAAACGTCTCAAGAAATAAATTCGAGGAGGCAATAAATCAGGAAATATTTGTACGAGTACAATGCAATCACAGAAGATTTCGTGATTTACTTTTGCTGTTTACTTGGCGTTATTTTGCATTTTTACAACTTTTTAATTCCAATTATTATTCTTCTTTAGCAACATAACCTAACCAAATTGGGCTTTTTGGGCTTTCGAATGCTTCATTTATTCTTTAATTTTCATGTGTTCTTGAATAATTGAAAATTAACGATGTATAGTGGGGTTTTTTGTTTGTTTTGTTTTTTTTTTTTTTTTTTTTTTTTTTTTTTTTTTTTTGTTTTTTTTGTTTTTTTTGTTTTTTTTTTTTTGGGGGGGGGGGTTCATTCTGATCGGTGGCAAATGTTTCAAAATCGGTGCGCTTGAAACCGTGGTGAACTCTTGACCCCACTCAACAAGTGGTCATACGTGTGTATATGCAGAAATTATAGCTCGCCATTATCCCTCGAAAGGTAGTTCTTAATTTATCAGACCAAATTGGCACTTCCTGAGTCAGACTGAGAACTTTTTCTCCCCGTAGATCTATAGTAACCCTTTGCAATCTGTGCTGATCACCTACAGCGGTGGTAACTATAATTGTAGCGACCGCCCAGTATCGTGTACTTGAATGGGACTTGCATTGCTCAGCTCCTGGTATTCTGGGGCCGTATGCATAATAGCCTATAGGCCTATTTCGGTCTAAGGCTAGTTTACAAGTAAATGGTGTGCATAAATTAAAGTGATATAACTCAAGTTGATATCTAAACTGCTCCTAGTTGGGTGATAACTTAAGAGGTGTTTCAGATCTGCTCGAAATCTTTAGTTCACAACTAAATCAGCAATTTGAGGATGTTGAGAGGTAAATTGAAAGGTGTTTGTATGTTGTGGTGGCTTTATCGATGCCAGAACAAGATATCAAATCCGTGGTTATTCTTGCAGTTTGCCGGAAAAACCATTTCGCCTTTTCAAACACCTCCGATACGGACATGATTTACTCCCAACTATTCCAATTCCATGCAGCCTTTCATGTAATTTACTTTGTGCAACCAGTACATAATACAATCTATAACTATGTGCACTTGTACGGTTACCTTGTTTTTGAGTGTAAGACGTTAGGACTGTTAGAGCAATCATTACAGATGTCTTGCAACTATGTCTTAGTTGTGAACCAGCTAGTTCGATGTTTATGCATACGACCCCTGATTTCAATTCTGCATCCATAAATGGACCAGAGCTTTTCCGTCAAAACACCTTGCACAGAGCATTCGATTTTCCACTGAGAACAAAATAGAAATTTATGCAAATTGCATCGCAAATCCATTGAGATCCCGCAATCCGTTCCGGATCCGTGCTATAACCTCATCAGGTCATTCTTTGATCCCAGGATCTGGTTTCGGAGGACTCATCCCTCACCCTTCTATGATGGATATGACCCACTCAAGGGGCACAATGCAGGGGAATTCCTTCTGGGGAAGAGTCGACGAGATGAATGGATCCAGCGCTCACGTGACCAAGGGACTGCTTCAAAAGAAAGCGAGACCACACAGGAGAATCAGTTGATTCAAACTCATAATTAAATTTCTACTTTAATTTGAATACATTTTTGAATGATAAAATTTATGGAAATCTTTATTCCAAACCCTTGCAGAATGACACCCTGACCTTAACGGACTCTCTGTTCCCAAATATAACCAATGGGGGATTCTTTTTTAGGCTGAATTCCCGTGGTTCTCGACAAGAATGGCTCTTCATTTCCCACGAGACCTCCTGCTAGCATCTCGTCTATTTCAGTCGCTTTAATCAATCATCAAGCAGAGGAATCCGTCCTCCTCAGGTGACCACAGGCTCTTCTTCCTCTTTGGCCAGTTTTGACCACTGCGGTTCGGAGATAAAAGAGCCTTTTAAGCAGTGATACGAGGCCAGAAATGTGACAGCCATTTTACAGAATGACTCAGAGTCTCGAAGTGGCAGCTGTGTCAATGCGTTTTATTTTTGTTCATTTCGTGCTGGAATTTGGAAAAAGATCCAATACTATTTATTCGGTCTGTGTCGGTGGGATTTATATAATATTATAAATAGCCTTCTTCTTAAACCTATACAAGGTGCTTTCATTATAACAAAGCCTGATGAAACGGCGAAAGAGCACAATTAATGAAAAATGTATTGCATATTTGGAATCCCCTTATCGCTGCCACCCTCGGGTTTGGCTGCTAGAGAACCACTTTATTGCTCTCTCATCCCGACGCCCAGTGCGAGTGTGCGGATCCAATAAAATTTCATTTTTATCCAGCGGCGCTATAAGAATACATGATAATGTTACAGCAAAGATATTTATTTAGGAAAATTTTCAAATAAAAATCTTCCTTATATTACTTTTTTTTTTTTTTTTTTCTTTTTCCGTGAAGTGTGTTTTTTTTTTGTTTTTTTTTATATCTTTTTTGGTCCGTGAATTGTATTTCAGCTAATTTGACACAATGATAGTAAACTCTGCGAGTCTAATTGAAATTTGTAGGTCAAAGGTCAAGGTCACAGCAATTTTTAAAGTTTTAAAATTGGGTTGCTTCTAGTTCAATAGTTAATTGAGCTAGCGTCTTGCAAAATATATCAAATGATTCAGTGTATTAATATGTACAACAATGCATAGCACTGCCAATGCGCTCAGATGCGCCGTTCTTGCGTAATCTGGCATAATAGCAATTACGACCTTTTCAAACGTTGATATTTCAATAGATATGTCAGTTGAAGAGTTGAAATTTACAGGAAATATTTCAAGTATGAAGTTCTTATTAAATCCAGATTTTGGTGCAGATAACATGAATGTCAAGGTCATTGTGGTACTTTTAAGTATTTAATTGCATAAATTAATTATTATTACGAAGTTTGTCAATTTTGTAACTGAGTTCATGTGATATATTATTCAGAATATTTGTGTGTTTTCGGTCGGAACACATATTAGGCAATTAACACTTGGCACTTTCATCGCATGAATATTTCCATGAACAGTGTTTGGTACGGAATATTTTAAATTCGCTCATGTCTGCCAATTAGTAAGTTACACTTATTAATGAAGCAAGTTATTTTGGATTAACACTGAAAGTTCGAAGGTCAAGGTCGCAGTGATTTCTCGAAGTTTCAAATTCAATCAGGACTAGCTCGTTAACTGATAATGCTAGCAACTTGTAGCTTGCATTAAATGATTCAGTGCATTAGTACGTAAAATAGAGCCCAGAAGTATCACTGCTCTTAGATAGGCCTACTCCGTTCTTGCGTAATCTTGCATAACATTATGACTTTTTCAAATATCTCGGTCGTTATGTAAAATCTGTAGCAAAAAAAAAATGTTTTGTGGTGCATTCATCCGAACATTAGCAGACTATTGTAATATTATTGTTGGCATAAATTCATGACATCGCATTTTCGTTTCCATGTACTTTTGTATTTTCGATTTTTGTTTTTATAAATTTTGTTATCGATATTAATATTTTTTGATTGCATTCCAGAATCCGGTTAGACCTTGAAACGTAGTCTCGAACGTGTCATATGCCAATCCTCTGTGCATTATCATTTCAACTACGATATTCCAATGTTTCAATTCATCCTTGATTATTCCCTATTCATCATGCATGCGTGGTCATGTACATCACAGACGAAATAAATACCATGCAAAAATCCCACGTCACGTTTTAACCACTCGATGGATATATCTTCAGAAGTCAAGCAGAGAGAGCGGCGTATAAATCCGCTATAAGGGTGGTGAATGTGATGGATGAAGATGCAATTTCCTTTGGAGAGTAACATGTCTTTGATCCAAGGGGGATCTCACGGCGTCGCACTGGGCGACAATTGACAGCATAACCGTTGTCAAAAAACATCAGAATACGTTCTAACTATATGAGCTGATGGATCACCGAGAAACCAACTCGGCCTTCAATGATTTCTACTCGCCCTCACAATAACACTTCAAATGTTGCTTTTTAACAACCCCCCCCCCACCTCAAACGGATTCAGTGGTGTTGCCGTGACAACGGGAGTCAGGGGTAATACAAAACTCTGCATATAATACAGGAAACGAATGAAATGAGATGGCTGAGAAGAAAGTTACCAACAATAGTCTATATCTCACTTGGTTAATGCATTGACACGTGGGCACGCAACCATGGCAACCACATATAAAAGTAGAAGACAGAAGAAAAAAAGTACTTTGCAAAATTACCTGTATCTCCATTATTTCAATGGAATGATATGCCCCGACTTTATAGATGCATGCACACGTAGAAAGAATAGCGAATAATACTATAGAACATGTATTTCTCGCAGCACTCATGCTGATGCTAATAATAGTATGCTATAGGAACATTTCGATCACAACAGTCCAAATATAATATTGTATTATGAATAAAATTAAATGCATCAAAAGCTATAATTGTAGTTGCATTGCGACTGTATCTATATGTGTTATCGAATCCGAGATCATCTCAGACAACGATGTGCCTAGTGGGGCCCTCCATTAGGCTGTCTCTGTGTTACTACGAAATGAACACACAGAGATCGCGATTCGCACATTTTGTTAAACATAAAATATAGCTTCTGGCATTATGAATTTATGATGGATTACATATTCCTCTTTTTTTTTTTTTTTTTTTTTTTTGTTGTTGTTGTTGTAAGATTCCAGGGAATCATTACTACTAGTATATGTATGTAAACTTATACCCCCCTTATAGGAATGTAAAATACTTGTGTTACAATGTGGGCTCATTTCCGTTTCATGACACTACGATCAAACGTCGGCAAGTCTGAAACAACCACTTTCAACGCGATCACTGACATGATAATCAATCACCGATCAATCAGGACCATTAATCGCTCAAAGGATAATTGCCTATCGTGCTTCATTTTGGTAACGAAACTAAAAGAAATGTAGAAGAGTCGTGAGAATGCGCATATCGTATTCAGAAGTGCTAAGATTGCAATTGGTGGAATTACATGATGTCATTATTGAGTTCAACATATCTTTCTCCCTCATATCGAAGACGCACAATGCCGAGGGTCTCGGGTGAAATTCGAGACGACTTCGGCATCTCATGACTCCAATTGATCAGCATACACAACATGCGGGCACATCAAAGGTGTGACTCACCTGGCAGCGTCTTTGGTTAACCTAATCACCTTCCTGTTGCCGTCGTCCTGGAAATCGAATTTTATGTTTGATAAAAGGAATTCACGTTTATCAAAAAGTGCAAAATGTGTGGATGCGTGTGTAAGTGTGTTAATCGTGTGCATGTGACGCAATTAAACACGTAGGGCGAAATTGAAACATTTAGAAAAATTCCCGAAGATTGCTTGCATGCAATTATAAATATAAATTAATTATATATAATAATATTGTTTAAATCACACCACTTGTGTTGGTGGTTGAAAAATGCTTATACAGGAGTTATTTTTAAATGCTTCGTGCAAGTTCGGGGGATCTGGGAATATATTTGGGGAACACAGAATTTATCGCATTTTTGAAAATTGTTACTGTTTTAGTTTGTTGTCATCTGAAGCTGGTGTTAACTGGACTTTTTCTGAGATGTGATCTTGGATCGTGGGTGACATTAGGAAACGTTATCCTGGTGTACATGCGGGTCTGTCTCTCTTCTTGTCTGATTAGATACATTCGAATTGCTTGCCTGTCCGATTTCTGATCAAATTACTAAAATGCGTGTAGGGAACGAAGAGCTGTTTGATCATCTATATATGTGGGGCATAGGCCTACATCACCCCATTCACGCCATGCATATATCCACAAGAGCCATTCACTTGATTTCACCTGTCAATACTTCATACATGCAATGGATGGGCGCACGGAGAACATGATTCGCATGAAACTCGCAATGCGTTGAATTCGGCTTCTCAGTCTGGTCCGTCTGTCACAAAATACTTTAGCCGCAGGCAAATCGTGCCGAAGCTAATTTTTTTTTTTTTTTTTTTTTTTTTTTTTGTGAAATGTATAGATTTCGACCTCCTTCCTAAATACAATGCCGTAGAGGGGTGAACTAATATTTTCCCTCAGAAATTCGTTTTATGGGGAGTTGATATATTTACCCCAATAACACGATGTAGGGTATAACTTCGCAGCCTAGCAACATAACATAACAACATAACAACATTTTATCAGTTTTTCAACTAAATAAAACTAATCGAAAGTCTTACAATGCAACTTCCAGTTGGATATATAGGTTTTAATAACCGAAAAGCACTTATACTAAATGATTGAAGTTGATATTTCACAGTGGGGATACGGATGACGGAGAATGTCCGGCTTATCATTTGCATATCATTAACGAACGGCGAATTGTGCAGGTGAGACGCGAATTATGTGGAATTTGAGTAATCGTTCATTATTCGAGAAACAACAAATGATATGTGCAGATACCAACCAGCCCATCTGGCTATAACCCGGTATCAACCATGTAGCTGTGGGGTGCACAGTTTTCAAACGTAAGCTCGCACAGTTTGACCACCCCCGCCCCCTCAGTATCGACTTTTTGGTACACATTTTTATTGATAGAAATCGATTACAACTACATATGACCGACCATGTCGAGATAATGGAATGTTCGACATAGTGTCACATGTCGTCTGGATGTGATTTCACTGAAGTTTCACCGCTCATTGTAGATCCAGACTATCACATCCAGAGATATGATAAGATATAGATAAAGCATTTAATTGTAATTTTGGCCTCCAGTCATTAACATATAAATTACTCTACCGTTTAATTGGTCGCTCATATGACTATTCCATTGATTCGGTTCGTTGAAGGAAAGCCTCTGACAAACTTAATTTGATCGGCATTGATAATTTTGCACTGTACAATTAAATAAATAGATGAAGTCACTGCACATTTGTTAAAGGTTGCAACATAGCAATCTGGTCGTTTGCAAATTAATTGCAATGAGACCTATGGATTTATCACCAATAAAGCACCAACTTCCGAGACACTGAGCTTTGTTATGAAAAGAAAATGTTATACATGTATTCCTCTAGCGGTGCCAGTGAATCTGCGTTGAAAGCTGATGAATGAAAACAACATAGGTTTGAAATCCAAAGGCTGTCTATTGCCCTGCGAAGAGTTATCAAAGAAAAGTTTCGCTACAGTAAGTAAAATGCCCTGGGGAGAAGCATATGTCAATTTCCTTCCATCTTTTAACCACGCATTTTTTTATTCATCACACCACACTATTTAATGACTCAATATTACCGTCAAAATACTGTTAAACTTGATTTGTGACTGAGTGAATATAACTTCCAAAATTCATAGGTATTTCTAATCAATAGTTCATGTCATTTAAGTATTCAAATAAAGCTAAATAACCTTTATCTTGACCTCTTTCGTCTATATTGTACTTTTCTTCTGCATTGGAAATTCATTTGTAACCACATGCATTGTAATTAAAACTCTTCATGCTTTCGAAACTTCAGGATCAAATCATAATGCAAAGTATTTGCAGCAAAAACTCTACTTGTATATGAAAGAACTTTAAGTCAAGCTCTAGGCCTACTTCAACGGCGGAACGAAATGCCTCTGCACCACTTTTCCCCCGCTTTACCGATACGCTTGATTGCGTGCCGGGGTTTCGAGTGTCATGCGTGGTCTAACTGTACTAGATCTATGATCACATCAATATCCTTAAATTTTAAATTATTATCATATTCTTGTTATGGCAACCATGCAGTGGAGCTTTTACTTTTATCTTATTGGTTGCGGACGCCAACCATTGATATCACTTCGGACACACTTCTTCGACCCCATGCAAATTTCTTCTAATCAGAATCGTCAAATTCATGTCAATACGCCTGCGTACTGTTACACCACAGCCGCTACGAATTTATTGCGAATTGAAGAGAACTGCATTTTTGATAACATCCGGTTTTCATCATAACGATTCTTTCGATTGCAGTCATAACGGTACTCTTAGGCCTAACCCAGGGTACGATCAGGGTTTCTCTGTTACGATATCGTTAGGTCACAAACTCATAATGTTATCGTTTCCCACCTGATGTGACGTTATGTTATTTAGACCATCCATTATTTGTTTTCAAAATCTGGCGAACATTGATCGCAAGAACCCCTTAAAAACATTTGAATTTGCCTTTTATTCCTAATCAACCAGTTAATCAAAATATTTCACCCCCAAAAAAGTTTACTTTTCACTGAACGCGGATGGCGTCATGGTAAAATACGGATTGTGATTAAAATGCGGAGCCATACGTACGAAGTGCGGATTTCGGGAAAAATTAAGTATTGACAGCATTCCAGTACATAATTGATTGATGTGTGTTGTTGTTTGCGTGTTCCATGATTCTTTTGTTAGGATCGTTGTCGTTAGATTTCAGAGTGACAGAACCGTTGACATTTCATATTCAGCTGATTTAAAAACATATCATGGCATCGACATCGACTTCATCCTAGCTCATCAGACTCTAGCCTTGTTTCTTTTTTCTTTTTCTTTTTTTTTTTTTTTCTTTTTTTTTTTTTTTTACATTATTTTATATTTTCAAAATCGTTCTTGTTACCTTGGTATTACCTAGCCATGATATGTTGACCACTTACATTTATGATGTCACCTAGCCATGATAAATCTGTTTGATACAACTACTTCCTCTACCTCATAAATCACCATTTTCACAATATATATACGTCATAATGCATATCATTAGTACTACAATTGTAATTTTCAACTATATGATGCTTCATTATGTGTCCTTAATTAGATCTTATATTTATTTATATTCATAAAATGCTTTCACTTAACGCCAACTTTTTTGTTCAAATACTTGCCTTTATGTTGATTTAGGGCCCAAGATCCTACAGAAACACGAATCATAACGCTGATCGAGTATTCTGGAGTCCGAACACTGGCCACCTCTAGGTTTCGCCCAGGGAGTCAATAAGACTGTTATGTAACCCAGGATCACCCGAATATTTTTACAAGTTTTAATAATTATGCCAATAAGTTATTCCTCTCTGAATCACGCAGCATGTAATGTAGAGAAATTTGGTTATTCGGATATAATCGCTTATCCACGAACGTATAGCTGGGTCCTAGGCTACGTAAACACTTTGACCTGTACACTTTGAATTTTAATAAGGGCTGAGTAACAATCAATTTCCCGTCTGTCTAAATAGAAATATGATTGACCTAAAACGTGTCCCTTCGTTGTTTCCCAACCAGTGTGGCGACAAGCGAGCGGCTTATGATTCACAGGACAAGAAAAACGCATGTCCGTGCCTGTCGACGAAAGGTGTTTCA
>KB311229.1:438202-480189 GCA_000328365.1 Capitella teleta
TCAAAGAGACAGCTCACCGACTCTGGAATTCCGTGCCTTCTGTTGAGTGCCGAAGTATGCTGAATGCAGACTCTTTTAAGCGTCGTTTAAAGACTGAATTATTTACATATGTTTTTATAATGCAATAGTCTGCTTCACTTTTAATATGAACTTTTATCATCCGAGCTATTTTATCAATGTTTTACCTTACTTTTTATCCTTATGTGTGCTTCAATTTTGCCATGAACTTTTATTATCATTTGTGCAATCTTTTTACATCGATGCAGCGCAACTGAGCTTTTTATATGAACTTTTATCATCCGAGCTATTTTATCAATGTTTTACCGTACTTTTTATCCTTATGTGTGCTTCAATTTTACCAGGAACTTTTATTATCATTTGTGCAATCTTTTTACATCTATGCAGCGCAACTGAACATTCATGGAATGGATTTTATGGCGCTATACAAATAAATTTTATTATTATTATTATTATTATTATTATTATTATTATTATTATTATTATTATTATTATATTATTATTATTATTATTATTATTATTATTATTATTATTATTATTATTATTATTATTATTATTATTATTATTATTATTATTATTATTATTATTATTATTATTATTATTATTCCACTGCATACTGCGCTTGTGAAACTGAATTTGTTCCCAAATTTTGCCAGATGAGTTTGGCTGGAAATGAGAACAGCTGCAAAGGGGGCATGGCAAGTGCACCCCTGCATGTACATTGTGTAGGCCCTATTGTAAAATTTTATAATTAGGGATACAAGTATCCGAATTCAAAATAAAAAAATCCTCTAGATTTCACAGTTATCTGAATCGAAAGAAAATTGTGTATATTTGTGACAATATGCTGACAAGCCTTTTGCTTGATTGACAAGCAAAGATTCGATATTTCGATTTTTTTATTTATTTATTTTTTTTTTTTTTTTTTGGTCTGCATATAGAGCCACGCGTGTTTCACACGTAATCATAACGCACTCTCTCCCTCGAAGATCATTTATAATTGGATGAAATACTCAGCGGAATAAAAGTAACCAATGCAAACAAATCGATAAGAAGCTCTCACTACGATACTCAAGTGAATAACTCGATGTGCCGAACCACATTCGGCGTTGGTAGGAGTGTTTCTATATTTGCCTTTGCATGAAAATCCTGACGAGAATCAGAATGATTAAACGTACTCCTTAAGTTAAGTTCGAGTATATTATCTAATCATGCAATGATGCATAATGATGATCATCATCACTGATGATCGGTTGGAATATTGCATATTAACTTTAATTAATTAATAGATTAGATGATTAACAAGTTAATTATAATTTATTAATTAACAGGTACATAGTTACTCATGCATCTCGCTGCAGCTATAATATGTCAGTTAATAATTACTTTAATATTATAATCCCCAATAAAATAAACATAGCTTGAGGTTGTGCCTAAAGACCAGATTATACTGATCACAGAATCTATGAAACTTGAAAGTCTCAAAAATGACGTCCACAGTCGTATACAGTCAACGTTCCCCCAACTGTGTACATGGAATTGTCAAAGTCTCCTTGTTGTTGTGATACACCGAACGATCAGACGTACTTTAATTACCAAAGAGAACCAGAACTAGACATTAGGCCTCACCAGACCACTCCTAGCTTGATCGAGTACTGCATGCACGCCCATGCAGGCCATTGCAATTCTAAGTGGAGGATCACATCTTGGGTGTTTCATATTGATGTTGAGTATATACGTACGTAATACTGACTGTTTTCTTGAGTTTATGAGTGAATCATGTCCACGTATTCCGTGATATTCTTGATTCCTTCTCTTGTTCTCTGGGAGATTTGTAGTTTTGTGAGCATGCATCTTGATGGTTTGGGAGAAAAGGACACTTAATTACTTTGCTGATTCTTCTCGATATTGATCTCATATTGATGAAATATTTCCTAATAGGTGAGGTGACCTTTGATTGGTCAGTCTATGGGGTATTTAATCCCAGAAAGGTCCAAAGTCTTTCAAAAATTGTTTGCTTAGTAAACAATGCAAAGAACATATTATAGACTCGAGTTCTGTGAACGCTCAATTTCCTTTTATTGAGATCATTTACTTCATCAGTCACTGTGTGCGTTGGCAGCGTCTGTATATAATTCAAAGCCACTGAGTAGATGTATATTGAAATAAGGGCTGCTCTTGCTTATAAAGGTTTTCAATTGTTTCTACTTTTTAGATGCTACCTGCTTTGATTGACAGCATGGATGAAGACTTGGACTTTCAAAACGTTCTGGTAATTTGAGCTCTATATATAATTATTAGTTGGTGATTGAACTTATTAAGCATTTTGATAAAGTGTAGGTAATCTGCTCAATGTAAAAAAAAGAAGAGAAATAGTAATTTAATTGAGTTAATTAGTTAACCTGTGTACATGTTTGTACGATTGTGAGGCTCCATGGCAAAACCCTGGATATGTCGCACAGCGCACAGCAGCGCCATAGGCGATTCAGCATATTTGATAGAGAATTCATTTTTCTACATGATGGTGTATGCATTAATATTCAGATCACTTATTATTGTTAAATAATCACATTGATTATTGTTTTTAATTGAGGCATCCCTAAGAACAATAGATCGATTATTCGTGAGAAATGACCCATTAATCCTCATTTTCAATTGTCAGTAACTCGGCTGTCTCACATTGCACCTTAATGACCTTGTGATGTCATTGTGAAGGTTGTCCTCTCTACTTTTTAAAGATTAACTTTGACTAGATTCATTCACCATCCAACCAATCCCTAAGCAAGAAACAGGATCACTATCCAGGTTTAAAGTCGCCGACGTAACTCATAGCAATGCTTTTATCAATTGAATTTCTCAGAATATGCATTTTTGCATTATTTAACTTCAAATGGCCATATCTCAGTGAACGGTCAACACATTTCTTTAAAACAACCGCCAAAATATCGAGCTTTTCAATCTCTATTGGATGACATAACATACTCAAAATTTATTTTTTGCAACATATCCATCTGGGGTTTTGCCGTGGAGCCGAGCAATTGTACATTCATGAAGATCTAAGGAGTCTGCTTTGATGCCTAATGGATTTTATTGCAAACTTTTCAGAATCCTTATGAGAGTTTTATGCGCAAACACCTTCAGCATTATGGCTATTATACTGGTGAGTATCTCTGCCTTCTTCTTTTCACTGATGTCACGTTTTATTTTTAATCAACTAATTATCTTTCAATCTTTTTGAAGCTTCAACTTCCATTCATAAGTTTTCCCTTTGATTCACCACGCTCTGACCTGAATGTAGCATCAACGTTACACCATCGCAATGTACGTTGCCAATCTGCTAATGCGCAGTAATTAAAAGCCAATGAGAAACACTTTCAGCTTTGAAGTATCGTGAATATCTCTGTGTAACAGAAACAAGAGTACGCCAGTGACCTCTGCTTCAGGGTTCAATCATGTTGACACTAAGTGCTGACAAAATGTCTCCTGAACACCTGAATGACCCTTGATTCGAAGAAGCACGGAATCATGCCCCTTGAGAACTGATCAAGCAACATGTTCACAACATGCACTCATCTTTGTTGGCTCAAAATCTAGCGAAGGTCTCTCTGCATACAGTTGCCCCTGAATATTGGCAAAGGGTGCCATAGATTATAACATGCAGATCAACTTGTGGCTTGAGTGGATTGATCCTAAGCATGTTGTTAGCAAAATGACAAGATTATGGCTGATCTATGATATCTCCTATTGATTTCTGATCACTCTGTAAATGACTTTCATTGTTGTGATCAAACAAGCAGTGTCGCTCATGCTGTCAACTTTTGCTGCGGCTTTCAATGAATTTCATGGGACGTGTACAGACATACTTGTACCTCTGTGGCGTTTATTTCTTGCCATGGAAACCAATTTGAGTTTCTGGAAAGGATTCCCTAAAAGTTCTCAATTGACAAGTTTGTGAATTTATTATGTCATTTTTGGAGGGTGAAGAACAGCAGAAGTGAAAGAGCTTTTGCTGGTTTGTTTTATTACCTCACTTGAGAATCAACTTGAGGTTGTTGAGGAAATATTTTATTTACCTACGATTGGTTCAGCTTTAAGTATGCTTAAAGTGCTATGTGTTTAATTGTGATGATCAATTTGTAAATGGATATTGGAAAATTGTGTGAATATAATCGTGAAATGTAATTAGACGAATAGTTATCTCTGCAAAGGGTCACCTAAGTGAGCAACGAAATAATATGTTTGTATTCTTTATGGAAGATTTTGTTATCTTAAGTTCTTAACCGCTGGGGAGCCCGAGATTCTTGACAATAATCTGATTCAGTGATCGTATTTCTTCGTTTGATAATATAATTATACCGGTAATATACTGAAGATCTACTGGTCTAGTATACTGATGGGAGAATAAAGTTCAATTTTCCAAATACCTTGAGCTGAAGTTTTGAAGGGTAGATATTCGTTGGAGCAGAATAGTATTCTCAGTTGGCCAAATTCATCAAAATTTGTTGTCGTCAACACATGATAATATAATATGTCACCACTTGTACTAGTCACCACTAATTAAATAAATACTGGTACTTGGCCTTCAACTCATGATTGCATAATTTGTGTGCCACAGAAATTTCCTGTTTATGTTATAGAGAAAATATAGCTTATCATTCAATTTAGTTAAAATTTAGTTTTAGTTATGGCATTAAGTTGAATGATGTGGCATCAGTTATTATTTCTGTACATGGTATGCTCTGAATCACCCTCCTCCAAATCTCATCATGAATCAATTATGAATGTCTATGATTCATCGATTGAGTTCTAATTTGCTTGAAACCTTTGTTGAACATGAACTATATTGGTAGAAGTAAAAGTTTTGTGAAAAATTGTTTCAAAAATGAATTCAAATGAAACTCAGTCCTTTATATCTTCTGCTAAATATTTTGTGCTGGTTGCGAAATCAGGAAGAGAATTTGAAATATTATTTTTGAATTGAAGCAGTGATTTTATTAATTATTATAACATAACGTGTGAAGGTTTAATTAAAAGACATGCAGGTTATTGTGGCTCATCTCCATATTCCGGTAATCTCCACCGCAAGCACTTAATTGCACCCTTGAAAGCTGAGACGGAGATTAGAGATCCATTTGGCTTCATTTCCTCACTATTGTTTGCCGGGCTCACTCACAGCTTTCGTGGATTTCAGTCTTAAATCACAGATGATATCCATTCCTTTAACTTTTTATCAATAAAGTGATCCTGTATACTGATCAATTTCCCTGAATTTTTGTATTATGATAATGCATGGAAACAATTCTCTTAATTTCATGAATATTCAGGGTTTTTTTCAATGGTTATATCAATTAAAATCTTCATTCCAATTTGCACTTGATCATTAAATGGCACACTGATATTGCTCTGCATGTACATACCAGTATGCATATCATTAGGCTGTAGCGTAAATTCACACCAGCAGTACGTTATAAAGAGACAATAGCTCTTTTTGCTTCCGTCGTTAAGATTTAATCATTTTGGTTTTCTGAAAATAACTACACTCAAACCAGAAATAGCTGTCTGTTCTATTATTTATGAGGTTCTATATATTATTATGCTTTTTATTTGTTGGATGTCAACTGAATTTGTTTGTTTGCAGGAAAAAACGCTAGTTTCCGAAATGGCTTCCCTGGATTTGAGGAGTGGAGGCAGGAGCTGATGTTGACTGGAAGCAGCCAAGATGACGATGATGACGACAAAGGTCTGTATCATCTCCATCTATTTCGGATGTTTATTGCGAAAGTGCGTTATCATTATTGTAAAAGTGCGTTATCATTATTGTGAAAGTGCGTTATGATTATTGCAAAAGTGCGTTATGATCCACCATGATCTCCACATCACCATGGATTAATTATGAATATCGATTGTCAGCAGTTGACTTAGCTTAAGATAATCCTAATATCGAAGCTAATTTTCATTCATGTTTATCGAGGTTGTTTTTCTTCTTTTACATTCAAACAGAAAGATAATGCCTTTGATTTTTCTTATGACATGTACGGATAATAAATTCAATCATATCTACGGTATACAAGTGTGCATGTCTTAGTAAACCTGCCCCTTGACTATGCTGCTCATAACATGCATGTACAAGCAGAGAGAGCAATGCCTATTTCCTATCAAAGTGAATCTCTGGGAAAATCTCATCCCTACATTTTCCACTTGGCATACCACCGACTAACATGGTCACTTTAACATGTTTAATGAATTACATCAGAATTCAATGTTTCATGTCATCGTGGTTCATCTCTTTCTATCTTATCTTTCAAGGAGATTACCTTAAGTGCTTTTTTTTTGCTTCTGGTTGACGGTGATGAATTAGAAGAAAAGAGTGGATCACACATATATGTTTCTCCTAGTGATCAAAGATTTCATTCATGATTGTAATCTTTTGGCAATGAGATATGATCATCATTTAAGGATTTCTCTTGAGCGCATGGTTTCAGGTTTCGGTGCCAAATCATCCAGAGAGGGGTGTCCAACTCTCAATTTTCGGTTTACCATAAAATATTAGCATTTAGCCATTATTTATACATGTTTCTAAACTTATTGATTGCAATTAATGAATGGTTAATTAATTATTAATGGGGGAACATTTTTATCAAATTTTACAAATAATTACATGCTTCATTTTGTAGTTTTATAACTTTCATTTGTGTCATTTCTAATAGAGTATATATAAAACCTGTTTACCCAGCAAGCTCGACTGCTGAACCCCTCTTATTGAAGGGTAACCTTTTGTTGTCGTTCTTACAATTTGGTAAGCTTCGGGTAGAATCAATAAGTGGACAATTGATCAGTCCGGGGCTGCTCTTTGTCACAGCAAAGAAGTAAATCCCCTGGGATTAAACGCAAGAGACGTGTAAACTTGGAGGCGACAGCTGCAGCCAAACAGACAGAACGCAGAAGAGGCATGCGATTGACTTGGAGATGGATTCAAAATCCTGGTGGGCGAAGGAAGATGAGGATACTGGGAATGAGGATCACAAGTTGGGTGACCTCCCTTTACATCAGCATCCAATGTGGAGAGATGCTTCCAGCTTAAAGGAGTTATCACAATTCTTGGCAGATATAGATTTCTTCAATAATGTTGGTGGGTACAATTTAGAAGGAGGCATTATTTTTGTTTTTCATATTTTAATCTTTGTTGCTTTCGATGGGTTTGGAGATTGTTTCTATTCAGGGTGAGGTGTGCAAGGCGTGGATCCTTTGATAGATTTTTTTTTTCCTCAAATGCGTGAATTTTTATTTATTTTTTATTATTATCATCAAATTCTTGCACTCCTTATTTCCCTCCCTCTCCCTATATTCTTGGTTTTTGTGAGTGTTTGGTCGATTTGTTAGTTTTTTCCTCTGAAATGAGTCTCTATATCGAGCATCTGCTATAATTATACAACTAGTAAACTCATGTGGTAGCAATATTAAGTCAATTGTGACTCACTTATTCTTGCAGTTATTAATTTCGGCTATATTCTGTGCGCAATGTTTCCGTGCTGTAAATGTTGAACAATTCTTGGCATGAATGTATCCATAATCCATGATTTCTAGGGTTTTCAGGATTAGAACCTTTGCCTGCGCATTCCCTTTAATGTAATCATAATAATATTAATTAATTTCTTTTGAGGCGCAAAATGTAGACAAAAAGTTTTGATTTGCTTAAGATGCATCTGTTAAAAACAGGATTTAAAAAGGTGAGTCATGAGTTTAGTTTAAAACCAGAGGTAAAGAGGTAGCAGAACGCAGATCGAGAGGCTGATCATTCCAAAGTTTAAAACCATGCATTGTGGGTAAAAAAATTGTGTCCAACACAGATATTAAAAGCAGTGGTTACAATCGTAAAAGAGTCATTTAATAAAAATTGATATTTATAGCACCGTGAATACGGTAGTTAATACACTTTGTAGGCAGTGCGCTGTTCTACTGGCAACCAGTGCAATTCTCTCAGGACAGGCGTGATGTGCGCACGTTGATCACGGATGCTTGCTGTTCGGGACAACCTGTAGTCCTCTCTTTGCTGCCGCTGAGCAGCATTTCCGAAGTCAACGCATGTAGTGAGACAGGCAGAGATGACCTTGGCACAGGCGGCTTTGGTGATCTGAGTTGACGGATGCGACGGGGTGGAAGTGCCGACATGGTGATCCCTGGAGAGCGCCTCGTCGAGCACAACGCCGAGGACACCTGCGGAATACGAAGGACTAATGTTGGACTTCCACACAATAATGCAGATGTCAAGGTCCTTTAAATTGAAGAGCGTCCTCTTACTGCCAACTAAGACAGCCTTAGTTTTTTCAACATTGATCAGTAATCTATTGGATAGGAGCCAGTTTCGGACGCTGTTCACTTTCTTTCACAATTGTACTGAACTTCAATAACAGTCCATTATATCGTATTTATACCCCTTTGGATTAATTACTCGCATTAGCTTGAATTAATTAAAGCAGACATTTTTACATTTATAGACAACCAATCATAGAAAACAATAACAGAATATATAAAACGCCACTGAATGTGAATTTCGTCCCCTTCTGAGCCATGAATGATTACTTGGCAGTTGTTTCCAAGCAATTGCTATTTTGACCTGATAAATTCTGAAATTCTCATGAAATGTCCTGAGTCTATATACAATCAAATCGCCAATACATATCTAGAAAATGCCTTTGTGTGGAAGTATTTTGTTCTCTGCACAAGAGGAGCTCATTCAAGAGAACATGAATCAATTATTGCATCAATCCTTCTTTTCTTCTTGCACCATCAATGAAGAAGACCTGACTGGGAGATTAGAAAGATCGGTTATCCGTCGTTCCCGCTCCCTAACCTCCGACCGTACTAATTCCCATCCTAGCCCTCCCTAATCCCTTCAGCTGATTCATCCCAGCGGACCGAGTGCCCCCGGCAACCATTGATTACTCTGATGCTTTGGCCATTTGGATGTGCATCACATCAAGATTACCTCATTCTCTTTATTAATTATCCATCATGATTGCCCGGATAGCGCAATCAGTATGAGCCTAGAAGAAAGCGACTGCTCCGTTTGCTCCCTTCAATCTCGCCATGATTCTTCTGAACCCCACGCACAGGAGGAGGAGGACAATCCCGAATCGACCGGTAATTCCGGTGAGCTGTTTTTCCCTTTGCCTTCTCCAATGCTGCATTTATTATTTACAATGGTTCATTGAGATATTGATTGGCTGTTAATGTGTAAATCGCACCATGGAAGAAGGAGCAGAAGGCCTAAGTTCTTGACGATGAGAAGACAGTCCAGTCGTGCAATCATCAAATGTCCCAGCGCTTGCCGTTTGGCGCCTCCTCCTAGACATCGAGAACGCTCCGGCTCTGTTCCGGATTTTACAGGATTTCCTAGCATCCAAGGTTTGAAGTCACCGGCTTAAACACGGAAAGCGTGCAATTGTTCTCTGTCCGCGAATGATTTTGATTTTTGTGGATATTAATTAATTCATGAGCATGATAAGGATAAGATTTTCCTACTTGGATGTGTCCTTTTTAAGTTTTGTATTCTTTTATTGCTTTGAATACAAAAGCGTATTCATGTTGGTTTTTTTGTTTTTTTTGTTTTTTTTTGTGCTCATGGAAATTGCTTTGTGAATACAACAAAACGGCCAAAGTGCCGTTTCTTCTGTCCTCATCATTTCCATTCAATAATCAATTCCTCTTTTGAATTTCTTTCATCAATTATTGATCCTTTCCATTTCAGACAACAAGACACAAGAAGAGTTGCTTCGTACCACTCAATTGGTGTACAGCAACCAGCAAGGCAAAATGGTCAGCTCCTCTAACTTCCTCTTATATTACAATACGATACCTCTATTGTATATCATAATATCAGACCTTTATGATTATGTACCGGTAATTGAGAAGTCTGATGAAACTTTACTTTTTTCTGGAAAGCAAGAAAAGTCTTGAACTGTGGCGATTTTTTGCACATCCCCAATTTTAGAAGTTGGGTGATTTTTTCAATCTGATTATATTTTAAATACTGTTTTTTTTTTTTATAACTATTTCCTAAACTTGCTTTGGAATGTTGATACATTTACCTTTTGTTATCTGAATGTTTCTATGTTTTATTTTTACTTTTTCTTGTTAAGTACGTTTGAAATGTACATAATGTGCTGCCTATATGAAATTGATTGATTGATTGATTGATAGATTGATTGATTATTAAAAAAATTTCTTACAGGTTCCCAAGTTACGTGAGCCTCGACAACTCTATGGCTTTAGCGCCACTGAATTTGGTCCCCAGCAGTTGGCACGATGGTATGCAACTTCAAGTCTTGATTGAGAATTTCTCAT
Organism: Capitella teleta; assembly: GCA_000328365.1. NCBI lineage: Eukaryota > Metazoa > Annelida > Polychaeta > Capitellidae > Capitella > Capitella teleta. Next base: position 448,565 of record KB311229.1, read on the forward strand.
TGATTGTAGACTGATTTGGAGTTATGTACCTCTCCAATATCATTTCAATATTATTGATGCCAATACTGAATCGTTATGTGTGGGGTAATTGCGATGGAATTCGGCGTAAAAGGTCTTTCCTTTGGCTGTGTTTCCGGGCTCAGGTCATGCATCCTAGAAGCCATAATATTATTATTGATTTCCTTTGATTGATTTTGAAGCGAATGTAACTTGCCTTTGATCATCAAAATATCTGTGTTGTTACCAATTAACCAGGATCTATGTGTAAAATATAATGTAATATAGCGGTTAAGTTTTATTGTAGGTCGTTTCCCTGTTTTTATATGTGTTTACCTTCCAGGCCTGCTGAAATCCAAGTTTTGAACGAGAGTATTCGCCACATAGATTATGTTCCTCCTCACCCAGAACCATTCTACAAATCAAGTATGTGTTGCTTAGCAACCAAGAAATCTGATCACATGATCCGTTGTTTCCAACAGCTGGTCAAGAGAGAATGCCAATGGCACGATCGCATGAAAACGGAGGAAGAGTTGTGTTTGAATATGAACCAGTTGTCGGCAGTTTTGTACGCGCATTCAGATAAAATTCAATGACTCTTATATATATTTTTCCCTTCAGTTCTTGCGATCACGAGCTGGTGGGTCATGCACGGGATGCAAGACTTGTGTTCCTCCCCTCACTGGGCCAGATGACAAGACGCTTCTCTTTGAATCAAGATTTGAATCTGGAAATTTAGCCAAAGCTGTGCAGATGTAGGAATCTAATATTAACAGTTTCATATAAATAGTGTTATTTGCATCTTGTTACAGATCAGAATTTGAATACGAACTGTGGCTACGGAATGATTTGTACACAAACAAACACACTCAGTGGTTCTACTTCCGATTCAGCAATGCTCGAGCGAATGTCAATTACAGATTCACAATCGTCAATCTCACCAAAGTAAGCTTAATTATTCATATATGTAATAACAAACTTTTAACCGTGATTTGTTTCAGCCGGATAGTTTGTATAACCATGGAATGAAACCTCTGATGTACAGCGAAAGAGCTGCCAATGAGAAGAAGATTGGATGGGTCAGGAGTGGCTCAGACATCAAGTATTATCGCAACAACATCAAGTAACAGCTCCCAAGGATATAACCAGCATAAAACCGCTAATTGCTCAATCAAACAGGTACAACACTGGCAAAACTGACTGCTGGTTTTATTCTCTGACGTGGACGGCAAGTTTTAAGCAAGATCAAGACACGGTGTACTTCGCTCACTGCTATCCATATTCCTACACTGACATGCAGGTTAACTAATATCACAAAAATTCTCTCATAGCCTCTTTGACAAAATCTTACATGTAGGATTACTTGAATGATATTGCCAACGACCCAGTACGTTCAAAGATTTGCAAGCAGAGAGTTTTGTGTCGGTCTTTAGCAGGGAATCTTGTGTACGTTCTGACGATAACTTCCGCTACTAAAGTCCCAGAGGAAGCTAAGGTTTGTGTTTCTTCTGCAAAACCTCATGTGTTACCTGAAGATCACCTCAGCACCGTAAAGCGGTCGTTGTAACATCGAGAGTTCATCCGGGAGAGTCGAATGCGTCGTGGATGCTAAAAGGTTTTCTCGATTACCTTATGGGAAACTCAGCTGATGCAAAAGTATGTTGTTTTTTTTAATTAATTATGCAATTTTACCTCTTTTTTTTATATTATTTTTGCAGCTGCTGAGGGACACTTTTGTTTTCAAAATTATTCCAATACTCAACCCTGACGGTGTTATCGTGGGGAATTATCGTTGTTCTCTGTCAGGACGTGATCTGAACCGAAATTACAAAACTGTTTTAAAGGAATCGTTTCCTTCAATATGGCATACGAAATCTATGATCAAAAAGTAGGTCAAATTTTTTTCTATAAATTATGCAAATTTATGCAAATTTATGCAGGTTGTTAGAAGAGAGAGAAATCACAGTGTATTGTGATTTACACGGACACAGCAGGAAGCAGAATGTCTTTCTCTACGGCTGTGAAAACCGGAATAATCCAAACAGACGTTTGCGTGAACGTGTCTTCCCAGTGATGCTCAGTCGAAACGCTCCTGATAAGGTTGGTACACAGTCATTATGTCATAATATCATTATGTGAAAAAATCTTCTCATCTCCAGTTCAGTTTTGAAAGCTGCAAGTTCAAAGTTCAAAAGGGAAAAGAAGGGACGGGGAGAATTGTAATTTGGAATTATGGCATTCTGAACAGCTTCACAATGGAGGTGAAGATTCTTGTTTGGAAATTTTGCATAAAATTAGCATAATATTTTAATTAGGCAACATTCTGTGGTTCTTCTCTTGGGAAGAAACGTGGATACCACTTCAACACGGCAGATTTTGAATCGATGGGATACCATTTCTGTGACACACTACTTGATTACTGTGACCCAGATAACACAAAGGTAGGTCAATTTTTAATGTCACTAATTTTATAGATTTCGTGTTTGTTTTCGGTGCGATATGTGTGTGAACTTTGAACTTAAACATTCTAGATACTGAGTTTTTCTTGAGTTGAAATTCATATCTATTGTAGTTTAGAGGGGGTTCGGAGAAGCCAGTTGACTCGGTAGAGGTTAAAAGGTTAATCATATGCACAGATTTATGATTAATAATGAGTGCAAAATGGTCATTTTGTCATGAACGCACCTAAAGGATGTATATAGAGCATAATTATTTGGTTGTACTCTTTTTTTATCAGTTTTATGCTGTTAAATTATATCTTGGTTGTTATGAAGTCAGATCGAGGTAATAATTAATTATCTGAGGTTCTTCTTCAAGGTGACCTTTTTCTCAACTTTGGATTGTTAATATATTCATACAAATATTCATTTCCTAATTCTGACCTTTTCTTTTCTCCTTAAAATCTTTGGAACATTTCATTAACGATGGTAATTTGATTATTTTTGCCTTGCATGCTGAGCTGAAAGACATTATTTTCTCTCCTGCACAGTTTAATTTCAAATATTGCAACTCATTATCATTATTATATTATATTGTAATTTTCCCCAGATCAATTGGCTGCAAAATCAGACCAATTTATGTAACTTGGTAGATATCCAAGTAATCCCAAAATAAGTAGTATATTTCAGCAATTTATATTTCAATTTACTTCATTTATTTTTTTTTTTCCCCATTGAAATTTTTAAATGAAGTAGCTCGTAGTATTTGCACGCAGTTATTGTGACGCAACTTTTTGTTCACTGTTGTTCGTCCTTTTCAGGAAATCAAAACAGAAACATCCGATTTTCTTTCTAATGAACGATGAATTCTTGTTGGTAAAATGATGGTTCTGTCGCAGGTTGCGAATATTCTTCTTGAATTGGAGGAGAGAGTACGACAGGAGATTCTGCACCAGTTGAAGATGCGCGAAGGCCAGGAGTCAGCAAAGGACCTCTCTGATATCAATCTGGATGATGACTACACGACTGAACTGGAATCCAGGTAATGTGTCATCTTTCAGTGGAAAACACCCGTCCTGTGTTATATACTGTGATTACTGTAATTGATACTGCAGAAGTATTAGTTTCGAGTTTGTACATGAATGGATGTATCAATTGAGATTTCCGAGATAGAGGTTGGGTGCTTCTGTCTATGATAATCACTCTATAAGATATATTATTATGAGAGAAGTATATTCCTAAGCGTTAAATGATGTTCCATTTGCAGCGATGGGGGATCGGACAGCTCTGTATCGGATGGCCTGCCAATGCATTTGCAATACGTGTCTAGCAAAGTGAGAGCCTTTTTTTATGTGCGAGTTTTCTCTCAGTAATTAAATGATGGTTCTATTTTCTCAGATGCCAAAGAAGAAGCGCTTAAAATCACGGAAAGAAAGAGACAAAGTGAAAGCACTGAATGCGACTCCTTCGAAAGATGGCGGGAAAAAGTTACAAGCAACGCCAATTTTAGCTGTCAGTTGGATTTCAAACCCAAAATTTAATCTTTTAGAAAAGTGTAGATTTAGACCTGTACATGAAATATTCTGGTATTTGATTGGTCTTCTGGCAATCTTTGAATTCAAATCCTGGTCTGGGATTGGTCTATTTGAATATTTGAATTCAATTTCATTTGAAATTGATTGCTTTGTTTACACATAAATAATTTGATGAATCAATCAAATACCTGATTTTTGTAATGAGAATCCTACAGTTGTACATCACTGTTTTCTAACAGCGTGTGAATTACATGGTTTTGGATTTTGGTTGCATAATCGTAATTATTATTTGATTCATTTTGGGTTTCTCTTTTCTTGCTCTGCTCGTTTTATTTTATATTTTGCATTCCTTGTTTATAGATTGAGTCAAAAAGATGCATGTGTCTTGAACATAAGGTAATGATCTAACATCAATAACCATTAATTCAATTTCTGTTCTCATTTAGTAATCCTGGCTTATTCAGGAGTTTTGTTTGTTTTGTTTCTTTGAAACATGATTAGTGATGGGCTGTACATGTAGAAGTCCAATTTCCATAACAGCTAAGTTCGAAGCTTTGCTTTGCATGGATATTCTGCATTAATGACGAGTCGAAACATTCTCTCAAATCTCAATCCACCTTAATTGATGGCAGCAAGACAAACCCAACGGAAATTGCCCAGATGTATAAAAATAAAAATCAATGTTCTCAATTACTGAATTTACAACTAAAATTGGCCTCAAATCGACCGATCATCCATGGTCCAGAGCACTGAGCCGATGAGAGAGACTGCATTGCAGAGATTTAATTGGGTTATTTGGCTGTAGCTTTCGTTTCGTGGGAATTTGAACAATATAGCCCATCACTAATAATGTGGTAAGGAATCAATGAATGTGTTTTTACTAATAATCTTCAACTCAGTTGTGATAGCAATTATATGCTATATTTATAGAAATTATGTGTCATTATAACATAACATTACATTAATTGGAATCTATTCATTAAGTATTTGAAATCAACGTGACATTAATAATTCAATAGCCCAGTGATTTCTGGCACACATTGTGCATAATTATGTAATGCACAACAATTGAGTAGCTTTCAAATTTAGCTTACCATCTTTGATCCACTATAATAATGATTCCAAATAAACAAAGAAAAGAAATACCGGTACGCTTCTCACAATTTGAAATTTATTCTTTGAATTTAAATGTATCGCTTAGGACAAAGCAGCCAATGACCGGTTTGATGGAGCGCCCAAAATTAAGGTGGGGTCAAAAAAAATCCATCATTTATCATTTTGTGATTGTAATCTCTTTTGTGGGATTTCTATTTTTGGTTTTTGTTCTTCTTAAGAAAAATAACCAAAACACATTTTGTGTTGAAATTTCAGAACATCAAATTCCAGCCTTCTTCCCCGGCCAAGTTAGGTCGTGCAAAAGATCCGTCGCGTTCAAATGTTGTGCCAATGTTTCCGCAGGAAAAACTTGACGTCAAAAAGGTCTCCTGTGAAATCCGTCAATTTCTGTAATGAATTTGATTTCTGTTCTAGTCGATTAATGATAATTATTTGGACGCGTTGACTAAAGCGTATGTGAAGAAAGGAGTTCTCACGAATGAAGACCGACAACGCGGTATGTTGATTCAGAGTCAATTTCTAAGCGATGGCTATCAAATACCGTAATATAATTACTCTGCTTCTCTGAATTATTATTAATTAGTAATTATAGTGCATGGTGATTGCAGTCATACAGCTTTTGATTAAATATTTATGTCGTTTTATAACTTTTATTAAAAAATATTATTTTTTTATTCGTTCATTGAAATTCCTTGCACGTTTTTTGATATTCCTACTTTTAGAAGTTCCTCACTTCCGCTATACCGCTGCCAGCATGCGTAACAATGCGCCTCCTTTCTCCCTACCCCCCAATGGTATGTTACCTCTGAGAATTTTTATTTCATTATCCTGCTTTCCTGAGTTGTTTGTTTTGTGATTTCAATTGCTGTGTTGTTGCTGCAACTTTTTATTATTATTTTAAATCCATGATTAAGATTTTTTAACCATGTTTTAGTTGATTCTGGCAAGAATGTCAGAGCGAAGTCAGCATTCGTGCGCCATCACTCAGCGAGCGCTGTTTCGCACAACCGTCCTTTGAGACTTCCCAGTCTTGTTGACCTCTTTGTCGGCCAGGAAACGGTGGCAAACTTTTGTCGCAAGTTTTCTTTCACTGGTCTGTGGGGCGTGCCTAGTAGGAGCGCCTTGCACTGCTGAATGAACTGTGTTAATCTGCACATTTGCATGTCATTCACGTAGGCCTCTCATTCCTCCCACTTAGCTAGCACCGATGACCCCAAACAGAAAAACGAATTCTTCATTCAACCAACCAAAACAGATAATCTGGAACGCACAATTTCCTCTCGTCAATGTCCGAGATCTGCGGAGAAACTCCGTTCTCGGCCAAAATCCAGCAGTGTACTGCATAATTCTGTGGTGGCTGGCAATCTGCAGTCCAGACGCACAACTTCTAAAGGTACACGCTTACCTCATGAATATTCAACGCTATAATTTAGGCTGTAATAACAAGAATGGCAGCACTAATTTTTGTACAATATCCACTCTCCTCGTTCACCCTCTCAACAATGCTTTTATTATGTACATTTGATCTTCTCTATTTATACCTACTTTATTCTCTAGATATGTTTCCTGATTGTACTAAATTAGTTATAACTGTATATTCTGATAGTATTCTTTGGAATATTTAGGAATTTTTTTTATGGCCACACTAAAACCTCCTAACATCGTCTAGGACGCATATAAAAGTTTTTTGTGTCTTTATTTTTAGTTCGTATTTCCTCATTGGTTGAATATTTCCTGCATGAATTTTTTTTTTTTTTGTATCCTGAATCTGTGTCATATTTTCACTCTCTCAAAGACAGGCGAAGAACAACGTTGTCAATTCTAACTTCACACAAACGAAAACCAATAAATTCAATTAAACTCTATTTCATTGAACACTATGATAGTATTGGTAACCTGAATATCCCTCAATTACCAAAATCACATCTCTTAATTCACTATGAATGTACCATTCTAAACCAAGCTGTGTTTCCTAGCTACTTTATCACTAACACTAACATATTGGTACCATTAATAAAAGGTATGGGGCTATAATTGATGGAATTAATTTATGTTAATCATATGCACATACAAATGCAGGCATTCCCAGCCTGACCGCACATCGCCTGTTGAAATGTGGCAAGTGTGGTATCCTTCATCCTCGTCTGCGTACCCCTCAGCCATCCTACTTCTGTGGTGAGGATCAAATCCGTAACCCTTGATTATTCTGCATGGCATGAATTAAAGTCATTGGCCGCATGTTCACAGAGAAAAACAGAGTCGCTATATAATCTTGAAAGAAAAAAAAATAATAAAGAAAAAAATAATAAAGAAAAAAAATAATTCACTTGATCGAATGCTCTGTTCACATCTTGAGACTTCACTGGATATTAGCCATCCCTCAGCTTCCGACCAGCAAGCCTGGTTTTGTACTTTATGTGGGTACTGGTATTTATATGTGGTAATATTAACTCTTGGTAACACAATTATATTAAATACTAGTTAATAACAAGTTTCTGTCATTAATTAGCTTTGATCTCTTCTGATGTGTGCGTGATGGGGTTTTACGGCTCCACCCAAACCAATCGGATGATACGAGCGCCAGTGATCTCTTCTGATTCTCTACTTTTTGACTATTTTATATCTTTTTCTCAAATGCATCATGTCGTGTTGATGTTATAACCTTATCAGCATGTCGTATGTATATACAGAGTGGGCCAATATAAAACTCTAAAATTTGCTAAAATGTGTCAATTATTCCAAAAGATAACTATACTTGGTATGGATTAACTATGTTATTCTGCGCCCCTTTATGCAAAGAAATCAAATAAAAAGTTTATTTTGAATCAGGGAAGAACATTTAAATTCTAGTTGTGTGTGATTGCGAAAGGAGCAAAATCAGATGAGCCCCTGAACGAGCATTGGGGAATGTCATCTCTAGTATGGCGCTTCAATACAATAAACTTTCTGCTTTGTTTTGATTTTAGGAGATAAACATTAGTGCTACTGTCACAACAATAGCACTCCCAAACAAAACAATATTACGCGAGCGTTGCCTTAATTATGCGTTCAATGAAGCTGATCCATGGTTCGGAGCCCTGTTTGCCGCCAAAAGTGGAAATATCGCGGAATGACGAGTGCACTCTATTAATTGAGATAAAATCGGCATAAATGTTGATGAAATTGAAATATAAATGACAGGAATAGCAGCATAACATGTTGAACTAACCATACAAAGTATTTCTTTCTGTTATCTTAGCGTGTTTTTTTACACTGCAATCTGTTTTGTAACGCCACTGAAAAGCATTGAGATCTTTAACATGGAGTAGATAGACTACTTTTGGCCCACTCTGTATATATATATATATATATATCCCCCTCTCCAAATTAATGTTAATTTCTTCTCCAACCACTTTGCATACCACTTTGCACCACTTGCTTTTATTCATGCATATAGTGCACTTCACTAGATTGCATCATTCCAATTACCACAGCATGTGTAATTGCATACGACTTTATGTAACAATCTTCAGATGACCTTGAAGAGGGTTCCACCTTCAAATCCACTGGAGTTCTCCCGAGAAGGAAGGCTCAATCACGCGTTGAACCCGTCATCACAACGCAACCAATTGGGGTCGTTGAACCCTCGCGTTCTTCCCGCCATATTGTAGAATTCACCCAACAACAAACACCTGACCAGGAGAAGCAGAAGGAGCTGGTGAGTTCATACGCAATACCCGAGCTTCTACTTAACATGCTTTTGGAACATTCCAGAACTCAAGTCAGGAAGATCTCGACCCAGCTATGAAACCGCTTGAGCGTGAGCGATCGACGGAATCCGTGGACCAAGGTATTGGGAGTTATAAATGAATGCTCCGTTATATAGATATTGTTTACTATTGTACAATATTTTGTGTTTTTTCTTTTTTCCAGTTTTCTTACCTTTAAATGTAGTTCCAATTAGGCAGAGTAGTAAGTCATTTTGCATGGTTGAAGCGAAACAGAATGTTCTGTTACACTGCGCATATGTATACAGTTTGCATGCACCATGTTTTCTTTTGTTTCTATTCCAATCCAATTCTATGCATATGTCACAATGAATATTCTGGATTTTAACCAGACTCCATATTATTTCGTTCATATTACCGAGAGGGCCTGAGACCGTATCATCAGCTTCTCAGCTTTAATCATCGTACACGCGGCTTCCAAAATTATCAGATTGAAACATAATCCAGTGATACTCATGCAAACACAGAATTGACTCCGCCTCTTTTTTTTCTTCAGTTTCCACTTCTAATCATTTGGATCACGCTCGCTCTCTGGGGTCACTACCCTCTGATGACCTTCCGGAAGGATTCCTTGAACCCGCTATGCTCATGGCTCCTGATACCTTCAACCGCCTGATGGATGTCAGGGAACGTAAGCACCAAAGTAACCCTGATCTCAATGGTGAGATAGAGATCTCTGCGTGATGCTAACGATTCATACCTCCTCTCAAGATGGACTTGGTCGGCAGCAGCGCAAACAGGCGTCTCTACCTCCATTTGTGCCTCCAACGATGTATCGCACAGGAAAAGTTAACATGCACACGAAAGCGCCTCGTTCCACCAATGATTTCCCAAACGGTGACTTGTGTGAATTTGAGCGGATTTATCAATTAACGTATCCTGTGTTTATAGAAGGTGGCAAACCGCTGGTGCCGTATCTGCGTGGAGTGAATCACCATAGCAACAGGCCAATCTCCCCCGCCAATGATCTTACCACCACAATGCAGAGCATTAATGAAATCAGGGAAGCGCTCATGGACCCCACAAAGCGCACGAATTTGAGTCCCACCACAGGGTAAGTTGTGAGATGATGGGTTGGGAGTTTGCATGTTGACGAGTTATATTTACTCGCAGACAATTCGTGGATCATTTTGTGAAGAAAACCGACGCAGAGATCAATGAAATCACCTCAGAACTGCAGCAACAATTCAAGTCTCAAGGCGACACCGTGAACCACAAGTCGACTCATTTAAATGCTTCGAAAACGCAGTCGTGGAAATCGCTGCAACCACCGACAGCAGAATTTGTTTCAACCGGTGCTATTCTGCCCTTGAAACGCCCAAACAACAATGAAATTATGCCAATAGAACGAACGTCAACAAAGATTGTTAGCAGAGGAAGAGCGGAGGATTTCTTTCCTGTGGCGAACTCAAAAGCCAGCGTTGCATTTGTGAATATTAATGAATTGAGTGCTGGATTAGAAAGTATGCAAGTACAGAGACCAGTTCCACTCAGTGCTGATGATGGCAGAAGAAAGGCTAACGAGAAAACGGAAGCAATATCTGATGAGAAGATGGAAGTGGTAAGAGCCATTATTTTGCATTGCATGATTTAGATTTCTTAGGAGATCTTTCAGTTAGTTATTTCTAGAGTATGCATGATGGTAAAAAATTCACTTTTCACTGCGATAATTATTCTCAATCACCTCTTTTATTTTTCACAGAAATCAGCCAACCAGCCTAGGCTAAGTATGCTCCGTTTTTATCTAATATTGTTTATTCTAATTCATCTTTCTCTGACCACTAATTTTTTATCTCCCTCAGTTACAAGTCCCACCAAGATCTCGTTGATGATATCAAAGACCACCCACGAAGATAGTGCTGGCCAATTTCACGCGCATTCGTTAACTCAAAAAAACGATCGTCCAAGGCAGCCGAAAAGTGTCTTGAAACGGAGGTAGCAAGCAGCTCGTGTAACTAGAGGTAGCATCTAACATCTTCCTGGATTACTCTCTTTTTCTCCTACTCATACTGTTATCAATGTTATCTAGTCTGTATTTGTCGGTTTGTAACTCGAGATGATTGAGATTACCCGTACATTCAATTTTGATGTTAAATATTCAATTTTGATACCTGGATACACCTTTGGATATTATTTCGTGAGGTTTTTTCGGTTTTGTTAGTACCACTATTAACAATTTGAAATCCGTCCATATTTTTAAGCATTTTTTTCTCCCTTTTCTTTCACATACCTGCCAAATAAGGAATCTCCTTTATTTAATGATTTTTTTTCATAACTAATTATTTAATTAAAATATTGTATTATTAAATGTGGTATATGTTATAATGATATACATTATATACGGTATACCAATATACCTATAATCTGCTCAAAGCGTTTGAGAATTTGTTTTGTGGATAAAAATACTCAAATGAATAAAGAAAAATTGTTTCATGAAATTTATTTCTGAGAAAAACACCTGCACGAAAAGTTGATTATATATTTAAAAATATATCCATAGAATGTGCTTGTAATTATGGTCATTAGGTTGACCAAAAATTTGACGAGCAAATTTTATAACTTTAAATTCAAATGTTATCCGTGGTCCATTATTTTTTTTTTCAATTTTATGAATATTTTTGTGTAATACTATCAAATGAAATGAAACCGAAATATTAAATCATGTCAAATTGACATAAATAATACACAAATTATGCAATGAAAACTATCACATTAGTCAGTGCATAATATAGTTAAAGAAACCGATTTGAGAAAACACAAAATATTTAACTCAATAACTAACAATTATTTTACATAATAATATCATACCAATGACACCGATCAATTCACGACAACTGACCCATGCATAGATATAAGAATCATAATAAACAGACCAAGAATTAGCCCTATCTAATTATTTCAACATTTTGCAATGTACGTCAATGTTTCCTGTGGAATCAAAACTCTGCAAAGAGCGATTATTCTACCTGATTACTGGTTCCTTTAATTGGGCCATGATTTGGGGGCTTCATTTGCCCCATAATTTGGCCCCTAATTTGCGTCTTCATTGGGCCTGCAGGGTACCACCTCCCACACCATAGCCATATCCTTTTGGGCCGAAATTTTTCCCGTAACAGGCTGGAATATAAAAGGCCATTATGATTATATGCGAGAACGTTAACATTTCGATAAGAAAATTATTCACTTTTGCAGTAGATTTTGCCCATGTTTTCGCTGAGAGCACCGAGGTCCAACTTCTTCTCACACGAATCGCATCGGAAACACCGATCGTGATAGGCCTGCCGATCAATCAATAAATCAATGCACCATTCCAATCAATCGATATCCGCGCACCTTGCCAGCCGCCGCTTTCTTCTCCGCTATAAACACCTGCATCCCGCAACGGGGACATAGCTCAGCACCCGCCTCCAGAGCCCTCTCACTGTCCGCCTTCTTCCCGTCTTCAGTCGGCGCTAAGTATGCTTTAGCAGTGTGAGGCACATTACTGGAATTTCATTTGAATGTGAAAACACTTTGAATGCATAAGAGTTGCATACTTGATATCTTCGCTGTTGACACCTGCGTCCATGGAGAGACCGTTGCCTGCTCCTCCGGCATAGCCGTAGCCTTTCGGGCCGAACAGCCTTCCGTAGCAGGGTTTGCAAAAGACCTCTCCCTTGTGGTCAGCGATCGACACGGGATCCAGTCGTTTTTTGCATTCGCCTGGAAAAACAAAAACCCACCAAATCTGGTTCATCGGCGGCAGCTAGTCCATATTCGTGACAAAAGAATCATACCCAAAGTTAGCAAATGCTCTCCACACCTACTAGTACATTATATATAAATGTATATTTCTGTCTTATACTCACTCACCCTACATGTATCTCGATATTATGCCACTATATAGGTACAGTTTAGAATCGACCCAGGCCTGGATAACGTCAGGTGACGAGATAACAGAATCCGCGATATTCCGCGATATTGGTGACGTGTAAGCTTAGATAACAACATGTTATCCAAGCTCTTTGCGACAAGGCTTCGATGTCGGAGGTGCGGATCTAACCTTTTGCTTCGAATTTTCATGATCAGCTGCTTTGTGTACATGATGCGACATACACGTTGGTTTGTACGTCGATAAAAATTCCTCGACTCTGCAGTTCTGCTCAACTGCGTAAGAATTAAGGCCACGCACTATAGGCCTACATGTAATGGTGGTATGCAGGATAAAGAAAACAGGGATTTATTCGTAAGAGTAGAGGGAAACCCCGCTTCCGGGCTCCTGTTCTGACGCCCGTATCACCCGAATTGGTTGGGTTGAATTGGATCTCCTGATCCCTATTCTTTTGCCTCAGTTCTTCCCTTCCAGTACATATGCAATGTATAAAACTAGGGGAAAATAACAAGAAAAGAGAAGAAAAAAAGGGTAAAAAAAACCCCAGATCTTTGACCATGATGTACATGTATTACACCAATTCTCGTTTTGTGCTAGCTAGCTCGCCTCTCAGCATTTCGTCATCTGTTGTTCTTGGCTTCCACGGAACTTTCTGCATGGACTGAAGTGAAGAGTTGGTCCTAATCTCCAATCCCCATGTCAGCTGTAGACTGTACGCGTAGAGAAAATATTCGGCGATTCGTGTTTTTGGAACTCATCCCGAATTCCCCGCGGGATGCTGACGGTTGGGCGGGGGCGGGGGATTTCCCTGGTTGCGTGACCACGTGACCTCCTGGGGCTGAACAAGTGGTGCTTCCTGTTAGTTGAAGGAGCGCTCACTTTTGTTCAACCGGGTACCACATCTCTGCATTGTGTAATGTGTCATTCTGTGGTTGACATGAGAGTTTTAAGGTCGCGAACAGTCTAACCCGGTGAGTTCCCCATTGGGAATCGACCGTCTGCATGCACAAGCACAACCCTCGATCTGCATGTACGCCAGGTGCCCCACAATGTTGCCCTTTGCCTATATATAGTTTCATATACGAAAGAATAGCTGACATTTGCATGCCTTGTCTTGCCTGAATATTTAATGAATATTTATATATAGAGACGTATAGAATTCGACATCCCATAAATCCTTAAAATATTTGACTTTATAACTCTATATAGCTGATGGTGATGTTGAATCTTCAATTTCGTCACCGTGTCACTCATGCCGAATTCTCTTGTAGCCACCGAGATACTGCTCACGAGCAGTAGCCCCTGGTTGAACCTACTGCACTGAATGGTGGCTGCATGTTAATTGCTTGGTCGAAATTCGTTTTCTCGCTTGAAAAATGTCCACTGAGACATGTCAGCGTCGCGTGTAATAAGCACAAGTTGAGTTCAATGTCCATAAATCGTCTAGAAAATCCAATGCATTCGGCCACAGCGACCCACAGCTGACTATAGCCTGGTTAAAACTGCATTGCTTTAATTTGCAAACGAGAATTTAGATTTACTACATGTATTCAATTTTTAACATTATTTTGACAAACTCGTTTTAGAGCACTTCGGTGGATTTTACGCTAAACAAAAATAAAATTTAATATTAATTAATTAATTATTAATTAATTTATTTATTATTATTATTATTATTATTATTATTATTATTATTATTATTATTATTATTATTATTATTATTATTATTATTATTATTATTATTATTATTATTATTATTTCCCCACGAGCATCGTGCGCATATTTAAAATTAAGGGGTGAGTACCGAGCCAGGAAACGTGTCTCCAATTAACACCCCATATCCATAGGCAATATGTATGTGGTTATGGTCTTCTTAAAATTTGCACAAGTGTCGAGAATTGTGCCTTAAATAATTATTCATATAATAACCCATAACGACCCGTTATCGGGTAGGCCATATCAGTCTTATAATTGTGTCACACGACTTTCCTGTACGTATATATATGTATGTATATATAGTACCTACCGGGCAGACTGCCACGCCCTTGCTATTCCACTTTTGTCTGATCACAATGCTGGCATTTAATGATCCATATCTAAGTATACAGAGACACTAACGTAGTTCTGAGCTTTGAAGTCGGTCGATTGCGCCAACGGCTTCACAAAAGCAAGTGTTTCAGGCCAGTGTGTCGAATCGCTAGTGAATCATCCGAACAAAAGTATATTGCGCATCAAAAGAAACTGCGCAACAAAAGAAAAAGAAACATGTTTAGTGCAAGCTAAACTTACCCTGGATATATGATTAGTGGGTGCATGTGTTTGGTATCGATTTATGATGAACTATTCGGAAGTTGGAGTTTCTGGCGGTCACGTGAAATCAGCAAGGATGTTGAATGTGGGGTGGGGGTCAAAACATTGAAAACACTGCATATCAATTTTCATCGATAAATATGGACCTCTAAAAGGGCGTCGGATGGAGTCGCGCATTTCGAAGTCATCGTCGAACTATTTGCTCATATATTGGGAGTCCGTGGGATCCGGCGATATTGTCTGCGGTCCGGTAGATGGACGGAAACGGTCTCGGAGGTCACTCAACAAGATTGCAGGATCCTATCTCCTGGTCGTAACCCGAGGTCTCTGAGACCTGGGTCGATCTTCCGTTGTTCCTATGGTGGTGAAGCGTAGACGGAGGGCGAGCAGTGTAGCCCTGGAACAGCTAAAAAGCGCGAAACGTGTTGTACAGGAAGGGCAGACTGAATTCTCCCTGCAGCGAAACCTCTTTCCAACGAACTTAGTGCATCGAGAAGTGAAAGGTGGCAAACAATTCGCGAAGCGCCAAAGAAAAAAAAAAAAAATGCCTAAGAATGTTTAATATTTGATTAATTTCCATGCATGCTTTTTGGTTGGAGATATCCGAAATTAACAACTTTCTTTGTTCATAAATATAAAACTGTACAGCTTTTTTTATTGATTAATAATTATTATGGGGAAAAAAGTGAAAAACAAATTACACAAAGCTCATATTTAATTTTAGATACAGCTAGAGTATGTGTCGCAATTTTCAGTAGCATAAAGTTTACCTCGATCGATATATCCTGAAAATCCCAACCGATACTCTTTCTGATTTTAAATCCAACCTCAAAACTGTTCATTTTAAGTCAGTTTTTATTTATTGGTGTGTACTCCATTTTCTTATTTTATGTAGTCAAAGTGAGTTTTAAAAACTATGATTAAAAAATCGCTAAGTTTGTCATGTAATATAATTTCTCTTTAATATGTATGGCGTATGTAGGCTGATATATTATATACAGTTTGTAAAGCGTATAATTATTATACTAGGTAATGAAATTAGGTAACTAGGGAATCCCTCTTGTTACTAACTGTGAATATGTACTGACCACAGCTGAAGCACTGTTTGTGCCATTTCCTGCCCAAAGTCAGCATTTGTTCTGCAAAGTAGACCTTGGTGCCGCATCGTGGACAGCAGTCGACGTCGTCGTGGTTGACGTAAGCAGGCGATGTTGTTGCTTCGGGCGCAGGCGCAGTGAGACGCCGGAAACACGTGTTACAATGTACACTTCCGTTATCGTCATCTTGGTTGGCGTTGGCACTCTCTAACAGCTTACCACACTCATCTGTATGGAAAGCATTTTGAATTGTGTTAAATTATCAATATCGTGATTTTAGGGCGAGTTCTCCGAAATAAGGAGAAGAAGGAATCGGGCTTGATTAAGCAAAGAGATGATATTGAGCAACGTAACGCATGTATGTTGAAGGAATTTTTGTTCGGACTTTTGCCCATAATTAGTGCACGCAAAACACGCTAAACAAGACGCTTTCGGCAGAATAACACTTTTAACTGCATGCTTTCACGTAATTCTTGCCAACAATGATAGGTCTAAATTTACCTCTTGGCTATATTCTGTCAATCACAACCCATGTTTTACATGTTAATATATTGTACAGTCGTACCTATACTGTAAATATATAACTATTCGGTATTTCTGTGACTGACTGACTATCTTTTCCGAGTGACTCAATATTATGGTTTGAGTATTTGAACTTGGATTGCGTATAAGTATCTAATTATTAAAGGATCGAATGTATTACAATTAAATCAACGTATTATTCGAGCAACAGAAACCAATACTTCGTGAATTATGAATTTCTAATAACTAAACTGACTAAATATTCAACGCAGGTCAAGAATAACATGGAATAGAAGATGCTCACCGCATAAGAAGCACTTCTTATGCCAACTCCTGCTCATGAAATTCTTGGCTTCGTTGAAATAGACACGTTCGTTGCATCGTGGACAGCACGGAGCCCCTCCCAGTTGCGCCGGCATGCTGACTGATGACACCGCGACTACCTGTGCTGCTGCAAATATAGGTAGGGAGGAAAGTGGGCGTGAATAATTCAGCAGGAGACCTCACCAGCACTGCGCGAGGCGTGTCCTGAGATTCGCATTAACTTCTAATTGAACCCTGGATATTATATCACTGGGAAGAGCACTAAGGAATACAGTAGCCTCATACACACATTTCTCAAAACAGATGTTATCGCTATCGGCATAATTGGTTTCTAAATAATTACTGAGATTGGAACAGAGTGGGTGTCGATGCTTTAATTGGTATTTACATGTACATTTAAGATACAGCGAATAATACCTGAACCCGAACATGTCTCAACTTGAGATAATCCAAAGCAACACGTGATCCACAAGAACATTGTTGTGCTTTGTCAACCTAGAATTGTGAACCCTTGACCAACGTACGCTGCTTCACACCCCAGAGGTCAAGCAGGTTCCATCTCCTGAATTAAGTATCTACCTGAATCAATTGACTTAATTAGATAATTCACTTTGTTGTGATTTGTGAACTCATTATTATTCCCCGATTGAGCGAAGGTAAATGAAGCGTCCTTGGTGCAAAGCTCATTGCTTCCCTAATGAACAGATGAAGGTCCCATATGCTGATTATCCCGTGATGTGGGATAAAGTGAGATAAACCACATTATTGTGTTATAATGTTCATATGATACCCTGCAACTGCACTGCTCGCATTCTGAGGTTATTCAACGAACTGTCATTCTATCACATACTCTGCTTAAATCTCACACTTGACATAAAACGAGACCGAAATGGACAATGCGCACATGTTATGCAGTACCATTGATTAGCTGTGATGTAGCATGCATCAACCAGTTTTATGCTGCAATGTTATTTATATTGAATACACATGCAAGTGTCTCTGTCAATTTCAATTAACCACACACAGATCTGCTTAATTCGGTGCATTACACCCGAACGTAATCAAATTACGTAACCTCTGAAGCAATAATGGTATGCGCTGAGATCTATAATTCACAATATTGAACCATACTAGATTTCTCTATTTCTGTTTCGACAACAGTCCCGATTAGCCAACGGCAATTACACTGTCTATATAGTATATAATGCAAACAGATCATATTTAAGATACGTGAATTGACGTACATTATTGTACACATATACTATTCATCCCATACAGCAAAGCAAGCCCCCAAGTCCTCAATACACACATTTAATTATATGTATTCATAAAGCAATGCTCGCCCGTGCTCGCATGCACATCGCTAATGATAACAATAATGGATTGCATCCGCAACTCACCTATCCGAGTAGACGCAAAAATGAGCAATGACCTTATGAATATTGGAGATCTTGTATCCAATCCAATGTGTTCTGTGATTGCTGGTGTTGAATGCGATGTGCTTTATATGTATGTAAAGGTAGCTGTGTACCTGTACCGCTGCCACACCCAGCAAAGCGTCAGGCGAATTGATGGATCTCGGTGTGGAGGGTGCTGCATCGGATACATGCGGCCTGTAAGCGGGTCGACAATGAGCCAATGGCGGCGATGGGTAAATTTAAAATTTGGGGTGTCCTGCACTTTGCACAAGGAAGTCTTCTGGTGATATATTATTTGCACGGTAAACGTGTATTCATTAATTTTATTCTATTGACGTTTGAGATGCTGGTATTTGAAGAGAGACTTATTTAGACCATGTTTATGCAAGTGGAGCCGCGAGTAATATAGGGCGTAGTCAATCAGAGGACTTCTCGTGGTGCTCTCGTCACGTGATCCATAATTAAGTGATAAAAGTCTCAAGTTTGAATTTTGAGCTTAGCGGTCGTATAGAACTCGGCTACTTATCGTATGATTGGCACGTATTTGTTATAGAACATGCACTTTTTTTAATTATCTAACTGAACCAATGTGCGTTTGTTTAACATCACTAATTAAGTACTCATGCACCTGTCGTTCGCTCTGTGATCTACGATCAAAGATACAAATATCATAACACATGACGGAGGACAACCCAGCGGCATGGTTCATGACGAATTTAAATATGACGGCGAACGGATGAATCGATGCAGATATATGAAAGATCAAGAGAGTCAGCACTGTTTAGAGATCAAGGTTGGCGATTCTAGCTAGCTATATATAGAGCACGACAGGACGTACTGACCATTGATGTTATGCAACAGATGAAGAGATGAGAGCATGTTGATTGACAAGTTTAAAGCTGTTTGGAAACAACTGAAGACTCAGCAGCCACGTAAAATTGACTCTAAAAAAAAAAAAATCAATTTATCTTTTCAACTCATGAATCTCATTTTTTCGATGCGTATAAAACAAATAAAATGCCTTTAGTAATTGCAATTAAAATATAAAGCATAAAACGCATGGGATTTTATAGTCATCACACAATGTCATAATGATTGAAATACACGTATTCTCGTTTCAAAATTGTCTTAAATCGGATGATGGACCAAAGAAATAAATATTCGTGATTTATAGGCCATACTTGGCCATACGGGTTCTTCCAAGAGCACGGCTGCATCGGGACGGATCGTAGGGCCTACTGATGTACATTGTATAGGGAAGTGGTCACCACTGGGATAATTTGGGGCCCGATCATTAATCTCCTTTAATACTAGAACAGCTTGTAATAATCTGTTGTGTCAGCGGTGCAGTTCTTTGATAATTAATGGGAGTCACGTGCTCACATCGTGGAACTCTTGCAATTATCCATGCTGCTGAGTTTTGCAACCATTGTAGGCTTTTCAGATGTTTCCATGATGATGATTAGATGGCGTATACCTGTGTGTCATCTGGACACATTTTGAAGTTTGAAGTCTCTTCCTCGAAGCTCTCAGAAAGTCAAATGTGTAGTGTACATGTGTAGTGTTGCACATTCCTGTGTTCTTGCGCCCAATTCTGATTCTCCGATCTGTAATCGTTGGATCCGTTTTGTCTTATATAGCCTTAGCCACTTCCGGGGAGTACTGGATAAGCCAAAGAAGGCCTTTCGCTACGGGGTGCCAGTGCTGTGTTCGCCCCAATTTCACAATTATGAGCATCGATGTACATGTATATGCACTAATTTTTTTTCCCGGTAAATCCTGGGACAAAGAGTAAGGCTTACTCTTTCGTGGGCCACATCGGGAAGAAATTCAGAAAGCACTGCTTCAGTAGTTCAGAGGTAGATCTCCAAATATCTTCTAAACAATTTTATCTGTGACCATTAGGATTGACATGATCATGGGACTGTCAGAATGATCAATGTGCTAGTCGTCTGTTTCACTGAGTTCTATTGGTGACTTGATCTGATACTGCGTATATATAATTATTCTCAATTTTGGAAGCTAATTATTCTTTTTGGAAGCTAATTATTCTTCCCGCCAGAGCTGTCACCTTTTGTTCTTGTCATTACATGTACATGTATTCAATAGCCCCTCGGAGTCCCCTAGCTTGTTCTTCTACACAGTTCTTGGGGGAAAAAATATTTGTTTCACATAGAATTTTCTTCATTCTTGCAGTGCGATTTCCGAGGCGTTTGAGAAGCTGAGGTTTCCGAGTACGTCTCCGGTTACTCTCTTGCTTCCTTCTTTCAGCTCTTGCCGAACATAGTCAACATTCTAGTACAGTACGTGTATTTCACGTGAGTACCAGATCGCTGGCTTCTCATGTAGAAACATGTTTGGTCTTCTCGCGGGTACTAACTGACAAGTGACAACTCACCTCCGTCAATCTTTGGAGCTGGCAGAGGTGGAGTTGGAGTGTGGAATTCTGCTCAGAGCAGTTGGAATACCCTACACCCTACATCCGAAATCCTGCAAACACAAATTACACATAAGAATGAAAATTAGGATAGCAATAGCAAAACCAAGGGCTTCAAACAAACGCGAAGTCCAATGTTTGAGCGGAGTTGGCGCAAATACATGTATAAACGCACTTGGCAATCACATTTTCCTTCCTGAACCAACAGCAGTCATGCTTCATAACGTTTTATGCCCAGATTTCCAATCTCCTCTTTGTAATGTATTTGCTGCTAATAGTGCTCACTCGTTGAATATGCGTCGAAATGTGCATTTACTACCCGTGGCTATGTGAAACCGGTAGATTCAATTACATGTACCGGTACTGTAATGGCCCGTTACATGCAGGTTTATTGTGTTGCGTCGGAACTGGGGAAGTCGTTCTCCTCGCCACAGCGACTCAGAGATCATGCCCAATCCTGAGCTTAATAATTAAGAGATGCGTGGAGAAGGAAAGAAGTAGGAATCGAACAAAACGAGGAAGATATTTGAAACCACAATGCCCTCAGAATGAACATCATAACGATTTCTATAATTGATTATTAAAAAA
This sequence comes from Capitella teleta, assembly GCA_000328365.1. Taxonomy (NCBI): domain Eukaryota; kingdom Metazoa; phylum Annelida; class Polychaeta; family Capitellidae; genus Capitella; species Capitella teleta. Next base: position 469,985 of record KB311229.1, read on the forward strand.
AAAAAAAAAAAATCATTTTATTGGTTCTGTTCATTTATTTATCTCGTTTGCTCCAAATTTCTTGCCTTCAAATCTAACGGTTTTGTTTTTCATGTTAGTTCTCTTTATGGTATATTCTTTTAGTCTCTGTAGCGAAGACAATCCTGTTAATCTTCCAGCGCTTTGAATGCCAAATTCTGACCTGAAGCATGAGCGTCAAGAAGTAACCGCAATTCAGTCAATTACTTGATTCAGTGAAATACAGTTATTAACTGTATTGCAATATTGACCGAATTCTCAAATAATGTACATGAATAGCCTCAAAGCTATTGCTCTTTTGGCAATTAAATTAGACGGAGTCCGCAAAAAGTCAAGCATGTACCATGCCAGATGTCTGGGATATCGTTTTTGATTTTTCACAACATACCCGGTATTTATAGTGGTTGCCTCGCTAGATCTTGATATTTCTTTCCTCGGGAGTTCAAAATTTACAAGATATCTCCTCAGTACAATGTAAAAAGATATGATCATGATTTTCAGCACATGTTAAGCGGACTGGTGCCCGAGCCTAGACCCCCATAATATGGAAGATTTGCTCTTGAGCAGACATCACAGGACAGGCTTTTTACCAACCAAACTTTACTCAGGCTGAGACAGCAACAGATTAATTTGCTTCTGGCGTCACAGGTATTCTTGGTCAATTGCTGACAAACTATTATACATAACATATTTCAACTGCAGCAGCAAGCATACATCTTGAAACGGACAAGAATCATAACAGCAACAATTTCATTGAGAACTTCAAATTTTATTCCACAAATGAAAACACGGGGTCAACAACCAGAGAAAGGTCTGCAATTAGAAAAAAAGGCCATGAGACAAATTCCACCATGAAGAACACTAGCACTGAATTAAAAGCTAATGAAACTAGTTTCCACTATAAGAATTACATCAGAAAGGAAAGAGTCATCGCAGAAATTCAGAGAGATTCCCACTTTCCAAAAATCATCACATGATTGAACTAATGTCAAAATCCTCACCTCATAAGAAAGAACAGAAAATCCAGTGAGGTCTGTCCAACACTACCAACAGCAACACACTGAAAATGGGAAAACCCAGATTTCAAACAAGAAAAATATTCGGAACTGAATCTTTTTTGGACAAAAATATCAGAAAGGAAAGAGTCATCGCAGAAATTCAGAGAGATTCCCACTTTCCAAAAAAATCATCATAATATTAATACACCCTTCTATAGAAAATGAACAGCCCACAGAAAACTCACCAGACTAGGTGGAAACTGCAATTAGCTGGGTGAAGAAGGACATGCACTTGTTATCTGCAGAAAGAATAAAGCTGGTCAGAGCAACAGTTACTGCAATGTAATATAATTAACCATAAGAAGGGAGCTAATTGTTTCAGTAAGTTCATATATCCCCACGATTTAGTGAGACAGGGATAACTTGGAGTCATCATTATTGAATTCCGATTTTGAACACTTTTGCCAATAAACAAAAATCTGAACTTACCAAGTTGATGATGCAGTCAGCAATCAATCTTGAGTGCCACACACAACCCTAAGAATAAACAGAAATTTGAGAAAAAGCCAAAACAATTTCCTCACAATTAGAATTAAAAAGCATGTCCTCAGACGGAGTGTTTTCTAGGCACTCAAAGATGAATAATCAGGGTAATCATATGTCCCCATCTAAATGTCTCATCATCAGACAGCATTCACAACTGAATAGATAATAGAAGTACCTTGGAGATGCAAAGAGACAACCATTCTGGATTCTTCAAAAATGACCACCATACTCTTGAAACTGAAATTACATGGGACTAATAAATATTACACACTAGAAAACCCAGAAACATATGCACAGAAAGTTGTTTTTTTTTTTTTTGCAAGCCCTCAGGTGAGCATTAGCTCCAGATAATCGTCAGGGTTCATAAAGTGTCCCCATCTGAAGGCGTCATCATAGGGCAGATCTACTGCTGAGAATCTCCAGAGTAATTTGATTAAGCAACACACCTGATAGGAGCAGATCACAGACAGATGCAGGAATCCATCCAGCCTTCATCAGCAACTGATAAGAATAAAATGTATCAGATTAAATACAGGCCATCTCACAATTTTTACAGAAGGACTATCTGGGGATGTGCATCAGGAGTTACCAATAAATTTATCACCACGGCTTGTAAGACAGGGATAACTTTTTTGTCATCATATACACAAGAATTCAAATCATTGGGTCATTAGAAAAAAAAAAAAGACGCTCACCTGTGGGCGAGGGCTGCATTATTCTTCAGAAATGTGGTAGAATGTGTTGGCAGATTTGCCACAACCACCTAAAAAAATAAAATAAAAGTGAAATGAAAAAAGTGAACATAAATCATTAAACGCCAGTAAATTGACTTCTTTAACCTCTAGGCCTACAGTTTAAACCAAGAGCCTCAGCAATGAAAGTGAAATTGTCATCATATTGATCATGAGTAGCAAATCATACCATCATCAGCTCTTAACCTCATGAAAAGCCTTCTATTGCCAAGCCAAAAATAACTCACCAGGAAATTTGGTATAAAACATGCTGATGCTGAATCACTCATCACAGAATACAAAGGGTTTCGCAACCTGAAAGAGCACAAGAATCCATAAGACAGGTATAATAATCGACCAAGAACAAAGAATTGGGGATGAGCATCAGTTAGAGCTAATATCGTGACATCAATAGATTCAGTCATGCAATATGTTCTCTCATCATTTGAACAGATAATTTCAAATTTACACAGAGAAAATACACACCTTCAAGGAGCTTGATGGCATTCAGATCATCACAACTAATTGCAGGGATTGAGGAAACCTGAAAAAAGAAAATAATTTTGAAACATCTACCAACTAATCCAGTCTTGTTATTTGAAATTTTATAACTAGATCAGTGCTCAGGGTTAAAAAGCTCAAGAAATCATCAAAGATATTTCTGTTCAAAATTTTATCATCCGCGCACCAGTTTTGAAAGAGCTAAACTAGACCTGGCAACAGTAGATCACTTACCCAAGCGACAAGGAGCTGCACAGTCATGGTGACTTAGGGAAGAACCAGGACATCTGACGCTGTAACCCTGGAGGGAAAAGTCAAAACAGGTTTATGAAAACCTTATGGAAGAAACCACTTTGAATATGTTATTTCATATTTAGAGGCTCATAGGTCAAGTTGTCTTCCCGCTTTCAAATCAGGTGAAGAAATTCATTGTTAATCAGAGCAATTCCAATGAATAAATTATCTAATTGGCTTCAACTTGAAAACACAAGAACTCACCAGAACCTGGAGCCAGCCTCTCACTGAACCGCATGCTCCGTGTTTGGCCTTCAAATTCAACCATGGCTGCAAAGAGGAAAACTTGAACCCACTGACAGTTAATTTTCAAGTCACAAGTGCTCTTTCAATGAGCCATTTTCAGTAAAATATATTATTCATGAGCCTCAGTTCGATGGTTGATGTTGAGATTTGTCATCACTATCGTGAAATTCAATCGTACAATAAGGGTAGCATCATTGGCTCTGGATCACTCGAGGGCTAAAATCAAACCTTATGATTAAATCATAATATAGAAGGAATCTCCATAGCAAATTTATGAAACCATCAACGTGAACGTGCCTGTGATATCAATCAAAAATTAAAGCAAGGAGGCGACACGATCTACAGTAGACATCCGGTTAAGTGTTCGATGTGAATCTAAGTGAATCAAATCGATCAAACACCATTTTAGCCACAACAAACTGAGTAGCTAGCAAGATTTAGGAAAAGGAGAAAGCCGTTAAGGCATTCTAGTAGCAAACCCGATTAACGGGAAGAATTGATGGGAGATTCTGATATCTGTTATGAATGTCTGATGTTTCGACATTTGGAGATTGGGACATGCATGAATTGGAATTTGAAAACGATAGGTAGTTTGTTCATAATCTTTCGTAATGAAATCGTCACATGATTTAGACGATTCATCATAGCGAGAAGACGTTTTGATTTACACAACGGGAACGGCACGTCCACCACGGAAGAGGATGGCATGCAACTTATGTTGTGAACAGTCTTGGAAAAAAAAAAATTGCGAACACGTGATTTCTATCGAACATTAAGAGTTCGACAAAATATCACACACACAAAGCTTAATACAGAATGCTGCGTGAAAATAAATAGTTTGCGTTTTAAACTTGCCACAAACTATTACCGATTGCAAGAAAATAAGAGCTTCGATGACAAAGGAGGGTCGATGCAGCTGGATTGCGATAACAGAGACGAGTCGGTTCGCGATGCTTCCAGGGGACAAGAGAACTTTTCAATGCGGCCTTCACCTTTATATACGCAAGAGGAAGCCGCCTTCTCGAGAAAACACCTCGAAGTCTCGCGAAGGTTCTGTCATCCAAATCGAAATCGATGTTTCAACACCGAGTGAATGATCAACAAGCCACGAAATTACTCCGAAATGATAAAATAAATTTCAGATTACTAATGCTACGTCATATTAGTATGCACGATAAATAAGCAGTTGTTTTTAATGCAGCGTCGCAAGTTGTGATGTCATTCTCCAAAGCCACGTGTCTTCAAAATGGAATTCCCCGTATGACCCCTTTTTGACGAATCAGAAAGAGCCAAGTGCTTTGCTTTGACCTAGTTTGGACCAATGAGAAATCGACACGATCGGGAACTGACAAGCATGAAAGGCACGCACACACGCCTCTCATCAGCATAATCGCACAGAGACAGAGAAGAAACAGACAAACCCGAATTGTATCTGGATTCAGTGACTGAAACATTTCATCTAGTGTGTTAAAGGTTGGTTTTAATATCAATTCATCAATCCGTAACAATTTAATTAAAGTGGATATCGTACTTTCTCTGTAAATATTGTTGCCAAGTCTCACAAGTGATCAAATACGCCGGTTTTGCTCATTTTCTGGTGTGCTGTCACTTTGTAGTTTCAGTTTGCTAGCGATTTTGTTGTACGCCCACTGACCGTAGGAAGATCCATATGGACGCGTGTTAACTCGATTGTCAATACTTGCACCTGTTCAGATTTCCTCGACTCGTATATTTATTAAGCTTCCACATCCTTGCCTGCAGCCTTGGCTGTCATACTCGTATTCTTATAATTAGTTAAATTTTTAATTCTAACCCGAGCTAACCTCTTACTCTTAGTCTCAGCTTCAATAATTGGAACTTCAACTTGAACTTGTTGGAATTTTTTCAAAAATTTATTGAGTCTGCTCCATCAGTATGATCACTCATTCACTGGCTTCAGTACTTGCTTAGAAACAGTCACTTATTTTGTACTTGAGAATTATCTTCAGTTCTTGGGTCAAGTTGATAATGAATATCAACATTTATCACTCAACACCTGTTATAACAGTATAATATTGTGTTTCAGGGTGAAGTAAGCATCATGAAGTCTATGCTGTTTGTGAGCATGGCCCTACTCATGGTAGGCGCCATTTACGCCGAGGAATCTGCCTCTGATGATAAGAAGGACATTGGCACCGTAGTCGGAATTGATCTTGGAACAACATACTCCTGGTGGGTTTCTTGAGTTACTTTCCATAGATACATTTTTTTATTGTCCTTTCAATTTCCAGTGTTGGTGTTTTCAAGAACGGACGTGTTGAGATCATTGCCAACGACCAGGGAAACCGAATCACACCCTCTTATGTGGCTTTCACTCCTGAGGGAGAGCGTCTGATTGGAGATGCTGCAAAGAACCAGCTGACCAGCAACCCTGAGAACACAGTCTTTGACGTGAAGCGCCTGATTGGCCGCAGATGGGATGAGTCAACCGTGCAGAAGGACATCAAGTTCTTCCCCTTTGGAGTGATCAACAAGAACAGCAAGCCTCATATCAAGGTTGACACTGGCAACGGTGAAGAGAAGGTCTTCGCCCCTGAGGAGATCTCTGCCATGATTCTGACCAAGATGAAGGAGACCGCTGAGGCTTACCTTGGAAAGACCGTCACTCACGCTGTCGTCACAGTCCCTGCTTACTTTAATGATGCCCAGAGACAGGCCACCAAGGATGCTGGTGTTATCGCTGGCATGACTGTCATGAGAATCATCAATGAGCCGTAAGTTTGATATTATATCTTTATGGTATGATTGCTTCATGAATTCTTTTAATCTTTCACAGAACTGCTGCCGCTATTGCTTACGGTTTGGACAAGAGAGAGGGAGAGAAGAACATCATGGTGTTTGATCTGGGTGGAGGAACCTTTGATGTGACCGTGCTGACCATTGACAACGGCGTCTTTGAGGTGCTGTCCACCAACGGAGACACTCATTTGGGAGGAGAGGACTTTGATCAGCGTGTCATGGACTACTTCATCAAGCTGTACAAGAAGAAGACTGGCAAGGATGTGCGCAAGAGCAACAGGGCTGTGCAGAAGCTTAGGAGAGAGGTTGAGAAGGCAAAGAGAGCCCTGTCATCCACTCATCAGACCAGAATTGAAATCGAGAGCTTCTTTGAGGGTGAGGACTTCTCCGAGACTCTGACCAGAGCCAAGTTTGAGGAATTGAACATGGTGAGTTTCAGTGAATAATTTCCTCAACAGTATTTTTACGATATTATGCTATTTTTCAGGATCTTTTCCGTTCCACTCTGAAGCCTGTCCAAAAGGTGTTGGAGGATTCTGACCTGGCCAAGAATGAGATCCACGAGATTGTGCTCGTTGGAGGCTCCACCCGTATCCCCAAGGTGCAGCAGCTGGTGAAGGATCACTTTGGAGGCAAAGAACCCAGCCGTGGCATCAACCCTGATGAGGCTGTCGCTTATGGAGCTGCTGTCCAGGCTGGTGTGCTGAGTGGAGATGAAGACACTGGAGACCTTGTTTTGCTTGATGTTAACCCCCTCACCATGGGAATTGAAACCGTTGGAGGCGTCATGACCAAGCTCATCGCACGTAACACTGTTATCCCAACCAAGAAGTCCCAGATCTTCTCCACCGCCGCTGACAACCAGCCCACTGTGACCATCCAGGTCTTTGAGGGAGAGCGCCCTATGACCAAGGACAACCATCTTCTGGGCAAGTTTGACCTCACAGGCATCCCCCCAGCCCCACGTGGAGTCCCTCAGATTGAAGTCACCTTTGAGATTGACGTCAACGGAATCCTGAGAGTATCTGCTGAAGACAAGGGAACTGGCAGCAAGAACGAGATTGTCATCAACAACGACCAGAACCGCCTGTCTCCTGAAGACATCGAGCGTATGATCAATGATGCCGAGAAGTTTGCTGATGAGGACAAGAAGACCAAGGACAAGGTTGAGGCCAGGAATGAACTGGAAAGCTATGCCTACTCCCTCAAGAACCAGGTCAATGATAAGGAAAAGCTAGGAGCCAAGCTGAGCGATGAGGAGAAGGAGACCATTGAGACCGCAGTCAACGAGGCCATCGAGTGGCTGGAGTCCAACCAGGATGCTGAGGCTGAGGAGTTCCAAGAGAAAAAGAAAGCAGTTGAAGAGGTCGTGACCCCAATTGTTAGCAAACTGTACCAGGGACAAGAAGGCGGAGCTCCACCCCCAGGAGAGGAGGGAGACTATGAGAAGGACGAATTATAGACATTTGAATTAATTTCATCTCTTCATAGCTGATCATTTCCAATTTTCATCAATCATTTCTCATGTGTGAAGAAGGCTCAGTTGAGTTCATTGGCTGCTTTGTTGCTGCATTATCATTTTTTTTGTGATATCACTAAAGAACATTCTCATTTTATTTGTGCAATTTATGCTGTTCTCATGTCAGGAAGTTACTTGGGATTTCACTCTCTATTATCAATCATTCTCATGTGTGAATGTTGTGAACTTCACCAGAATGTCTCGTCCGTGCGTTCCTTGTTCGGATTGGCGCCTGCACTTTTTTGTGAGAATATTGTTGGGAGTGCATGGTGATTCGTCATCAATAAAGTTAAAAATACATAATTTGTACATCACTCTCTTGTTTATTCCTCAGTCATTTTGGCATCTGGGTTTTTTACTTTTGACAAATACTCCAAATACATGTAGATTCAAATGAAAGAAATTCTATTCGACACAGTGGGATGCAACATGGCGATCTCTATCAAAGGACCAGTAAACTAACATGATTATCGAGTATGATCAGGAATTTCCATATATAGAGTGGGCCAAAATTAGTGTTTAAAAACAAAACTTTGTTTTATTCCTTAAAATAACTACTTGGATGAACTAACTTATTTGGCGCTGATTCATGCAAAGATATCAAATAAAAAGTCAAAATTGAATGAGGGGGAACATTTAAATGCGAGTTGTGTGGGATGATCGAGAAGAGAGAAACATCCGGTGAGCCCCTGAACGAACATTACGGAATGTTGTCTGTAATTGTGAAGTCATAGAGACAGGCATCAAGGCTGAAATTCTCTGAACCTTTAAACAATTTTCATCTCTGCGTGGTTTTTACACTGCGGCCTGTTTTGTAACACTTTCTCGGAAAAGCGCAGTGCCATTGAAACTCATTGAAATCGAATTAACATGGAGTTGACAGACTACTTTTGGCCCCCTCTGTATATACCATAGATCAAGGAGGAATAATTAATTGTTGTTCAGAATATACACAGAAGAAGAATGATTTAGTCTTCTTCTGTGTATAATTATACTGAGCAGCAATTGATCAACTAGTATATGGGCAGCGCCCAGCATAGGCGGTTACAACGGTTTCTACGGGGATACATACCAGTAGTGATATAGTGCTGCTTTCAGGGGGGTTTTTCAATAGGAAATGGGCACGTTTTGTAAGGGTTAAAAAAGTCATAACGTACCCATTTGCGAATGGTTGAGGGACGTTATGAATTGAGGATCATGAAGTAAAAAGAGTGAAGAAGATATGATACGTAGTCATAATGTAACCCACCGATATATCTAGGTATAAGGATTATCAGATACTATTCTCTTGCCCCCTCATCCATTAGTGCCTGTAATGTTAACCCTATGGAGACAGTAAAGTCTATCACTGACTAAAAGATACACTTTTATCCACTGCCTGCACAGACTTGCTCCTGAAACAATGCACTACCCGCTCCTACTTGTTAGGGTTTTTTTGCTAAAGATATTATCATTTCATCATACTTGTAAGACGGAGTATTACGTCATCTGTATATATATATATATATATATACATATGTAATTAGTGTATGTAATTAAGTGTAATTATTATTATTATTATTATTGTAGTGATCACTCATTGATCACGTGTTCCATGTGTGTGTGTGTGTGTGTGTGTGTGTGTGTTTACGTCATACATGACAGGTGTATATATTGATCATGTTTTCCACGCTATGATGATACCATGTCACCCTCCTCAATCTCATCTACATAACCCCTCATCATCGACATAACCAATCAGAAACAAACACACTCCTCCATGATGAAAGTTACATGGACAGTAGAGGTCTCCGGCGATGACTACGTCTCCGACACTGACATGTTACAAGCTGTACAAGCTGTCTCTGCTGCTGAGGATACTCCTCCTACTCCTCATACCGTCAATGACTGTTGGGACGACGACATCTCAGACATGGACATGTTGCAAGCATTGGAAGTGGGCGAGGGTACTCGTCTACATGAACCACCTCTGACCCGTCGATGTCCTCAACCATCGCCGCAACCAATCCGCCTCTCACGCACTCAGGTCGATCTCCATGAGCTCATCGTCGACTACCTCCCGCAGGACCGGTGGCCCGACAAGATCTTCTACGCCTTCTACTCTCCGCACCTCAGACATAAGCAGCGGTGGATGATGGCTTCCTTCTTCTGGTTCAATGGCCTGGATCCCGCATTGGGTGTGGAGTGGTTTGAACTACTCCATGCATTCGACGGGCCCAACGGCGCCAAAAGGAAGAGGGAGTTCACTAACTGCTTCGACCAGCTCAACAGATGTGTGACAGACTCTTCATTGCGCTATAAACTTTCTCAATGGTACACCTTCGACATGGAGAGGAACCGTTACGTGACTATGAACACCCCCCCCCCCACAACCTGATGCAAGATGATATTTATTTAGCCCTTTGATGAAATAAATGAAAAAAAAAAAAAAAAAAATGGAAAAAAAAAATGAAAAAAAAAAATAAAAAATTAATAAAGAAGAAATTTTTATTTTATTTTTTACAATATGCCTTTATTATTTCTTCCTCAAATCAACTAAATACTGCTTAACTAAGTCCAATGACACAACTTTCT
>KB311230.1:0-28599 GCA_000328365.1 Capitella teleta
CATTTTCATTCGAAAGTCGTGAGAGAAGTTTGAGCGGGAAAGTGAAGCATGTGCGCTTGTTTACAATGCAGTGCGCATGCGCTGAGTGACGTCACTCGCAAAATGGCGTTTGTTTACTTCTTCACGAAGTGATATTTTGTTGCGGGTTTTAATTAATGTAAGTTCGACATGATGGTACTGGCTCATATTGTTTTTTCTCGGAGCATAAATATACCAGCTAACGTCTGGAGGGATTAAACACAAGGATTTGTCGAATAATATGTCTATATTTATCATGCAATCGGCTGAGTGTGGAGCCTCGCTGCCAGTAGACGCAAAAAGAAGCGGTTTACCGTCGGGCGAGGTATACAGACCTCGCCCGAGAATCTGTGCTACGTATAATCCTAATAGTATTAGGGGCCTGTTTTTCATTCAACTTGCTTGCTACAAGTCATAATGCACTTCACTCGACCACACACGATGAAGCCAACTTTATTCAGATTAATATCAATATGATAATGAATATGTATATGGTTTACAAAACAACACAAACCTCGTTCCGAAATTGACAGGCAAGCAAGCTGTCTGCATGTGCGATGCCTCTTGAAACTCATTCTGAACGTTTTGATAAAAGAAATGTACAAGAAGCAAGAAAGATGACAGCAGTAGGTCAAGGTCGCTCGTCTTTAACTGCTGCAGGCAGAGCGTGGTTTTCCCGCTAACAGCGTGTGCCAGGCGCTGGAGCATTACGCTGCAGGTGCATGCTCCCGTGTTTGGACATTAGTAACACGGGTATCCGTGTTGAAGCACTATTTGCCCTAAATATAATAATAGAGAAAAATAATGTAGAAGATTCTTACTGTCTAATCACGAATGTTCGAGGTACGCGTAAGTGCACTACCTAAAAAAATTATGAGAGGGGCCTATAAGAGCTGTTCTTTCAGTCACTCAGTGCATCAAGTATTCACACTCGAGCTAGAGTTTGACTTAATGATTAAATTCACGCATCTTCATTCTGATTGCAGGGTTCGGTGAAGGAGAATCCATTGTACATCTACATTTTGGATCAGTTTCGCACGCACCAAGCGACCTCACAGCGATTATGTCGGGAAGATAAGGAGATGCTCCACCTTGGAGAGACGTACGCCTGTCTACTGCACAGCATTCGCAAGCAAGAGGTTTGATTCACTTCAACAACTTACTCGGATAAATATTTCTATTTACAGGAATTGAGCGCATTATACAAAGGGAAAGGAGAGAGAAGTATTCAAGACAGCGCACATTTAGTCGGTTTGGAACTTCCGAAAAATTTTGAAAAGTAAATAAAAAAAAGATGTCAAGCGCAAAGAAGAGAAGCAAAGCAGCTGCTGCTGAAGCGAAGAAGAAGAAAATAGCAACCGTTGGCGCCATTTTGCAATCGGAAGGGGACAAGGATGAATCTGCTACCTCTAGTCCGATCCCTTTCCCCGAGAGCGAAACCTCATCCCCTGTTAAACAATACATCTTTAAAAACCCAAATTTCGTCCATTCCGCCAAAGGTTCTGGCAAAAGAGGCCCCGGACATCGAACGTGGAAAACCCTAAAACAAATCGTAGCATCAGAAAGAGCGTACCCACGGAAAGCGGATGACACCTCGTATGAATCATTAGATGCCCCGCCTTCTTTTATTCCCGCTAAGAAGTATTCTGATCTCTCTGGTCTGCCTTCCAATTACACTGATCCTCAAACTAAACTTCGTTATCATAATGCTGATGAATTTTCGAGGATTAAAATGCTGCCTTCGGATATTGTGTCTGGATATTTGGCTTTGCGTAAAGCGAACTCAGCCGTTCCTTGAATTCTCTTCTTTTCTCTCAATGTTTTTATCATTTTAATGATGAATAAAATATTTAAAAAATGGTAATTTTTCTTCAGAAATTTTGTTCATATGTCTATACAGTTTCATGTGTATGTTCAGTCCCCCCTCCGAACCCCAGCAATCCGAATTCCCTCGCTATCATAAAAGTCATGACGCACCCATTCCCCATGTCTAAGTGACTCTCGCATTCCATAAGTATTAAGTACGCTGAACGAAAAAAATCCTAATGCCAAAATAAGTTTTACCTTTGATTATGTTGCATTAATCGGAACATAGTTGTCATTGACACCTGTTTAACTCATATTTACCATACCGAACCACCCCTATCCAAACAAATTGATTCATGCTAAAATTGAAATCTTTTGGAATTTTTTTGGCTTGACGAGAGCATTTTGATTAGATGTACACCTGTATGAGAGATGGCACTAGTCCTATTTAAAGGAGAACAAAAAAAGTGTTGAGAACTATAAATTAACAATAAGTACAATTTTGGTAGCATAATGGCCAATCTGCTAAATATGTAGGAAGGCATTTACCATATTATTGTCTTGGTTACACGCCCAGTGTGCTAAGGCGGAGGCTGAGAGCATGTCAGTTTCACTTTACAAACATCACTTGTAAACCCGCGGAAAGCGCGTCGGCGCATGGCCTATAGTCATGGAAAGCTTAAAACACCAGTCTACATAGCCCGAAGAACCTGTGTGGCGCCAGTTCAATTAAAGATACTCTATACATGGTACATACCGGTAATGTATTATGTTTACAGCATGAGAGATTGACTGACACCAGGCCTCAATACATCATAATTATGAAGCGACCTTCATAACATGTTTTGCGTGGCTGTGCATGGCTGTGCATTGTTTCGTGCATGCTCTGAGTTATGGCTGCACATGGATCACGTTCTCTTCCACGGCTGCTAATTGATTAAATGTTCATCTATAGAGAGTTTGAAGCAGCCTAATTAATAATTCGCTTAAAGTCTTAGTTTGAACATTTCCAAGGCATGGTTGTTGATAGTATACAATGTAGTGATGCAACTACACGGTAATATTGTAGTGATGCAAAATACACGGTAATATTGGGTTTCTGATCTTTGTTAATCCTTTAAAGTCGAGAATATACGGCACTTGTCAGACCTTCGACTTGGTGACCTTTGTTTGACCTTTCGAGTCAAGCAGACATGACAATATTTTTTTATCACGATGTTCATCTCCCACTTCGTACATTTATCGCATATTTTCACAACATATAAATGTATAAAAAAACAGGCTTCAAAAGGTGCAAAACCACGCCGCCCGCCTCGTTTCTCAGACAGCACACCACTGCCATATAACACCGGTACTCGCCGACCTGCACTGGCTGCCCATCAGAGCCAGAATCGACTTTAAGTTGATGCTGAATGCACACAAGGCAGTGCACTGCAATGATGCTCCAAAGTACATGAAGGAACTGTGCATGAAGTATACTCCGTCCCGAACTTTAAGATCCTCTTCGGACCCCCATCTCCTCGCTGTGAAAAAATCCAAAAGAAACATCGGGGCCAGCACGTTTGATGTTTACTCGTGCAAAACATGGAATGAACTGCCAAGAGATGTGAGGGACATAGAGGAGACAATTTGTTTCAAGAAAACCTTAAAAACTCATTTATACAAACGATGTTTTTAAATTTTACATAATTTTATATTTCAATATGTTTTTCGGACTATTCTATGTGAAGCGCATAGCAGTGTTTTACCTTTTGCGCTATATAAATAAATAAATTGATTGATAAATTGATTGATTGATAGTGCATTGCGTCTTATGGGCTTATAATCTTCACTCATGCAGTTGGGGAAAAAATCTTTTGCTGAAAAGGAGTTCAAATCGTGAAATCAACAAGCAGTCTGTTAAATCCTGAATCTAGGCATAACAACTTGTTCAAAACGGAGATTGCTGACACTGCCTGTAACAGTTAAAGTGAGATGTCAGCACAGTGCTTGCTGTTATAAATAGCTTGGCGCTAGTGGGCATGTACATAAATTAATCAATTTCTGGTTTGAAAAAGGTCGGGTGGGATGTGCTTATAACCAAGACAATACGGTATAAGAATCTGGATAAAATACGTAATAATTCGGACACAAGCTGAATTGAGAATTTGTATTGCAATAACTGTACATTGATTGAAAAAAAGAAACAAGCACCGCATTTGGTATCAGAAATTATGAACAAGAGAAATGCAGAAGTCGTGACTAGCTGAACTCAGATGTATGGAATTCATGATGCTGAATCAACATGCAGTGAATGTCCATGACGTTGGTTCCCGTTAACCCAGTACGGATATGATACCTCCCGTTGCGTAAATAGTGATAAAAATGATAAGAATCATTGTTATCCAAATGTTCTTGCGCATCGATGCCTTCTTTCTCCGCCCAGTTGATGAGGAACGGGTCAGCGCACGCCCCTGCCACATCGGTCGGTCCGTCCTGACCATCTGTGCCTCCACTGAGGAACTGGAGAATGTTGTGCTCGAAGCTGTCGGTCGTCTGGTTGAATTCGTGCAGCTTTAACCCGCACGCCAGCGCCATCTCCTGGTTCCGGCCTCCTTTGCCACTACCTTGGACTTCCACGGTGGTTTCCCCGGCTCCTAGGATGCAAACGGGAACATTGGTGTTGATGGATTCCGTGGCCAGCATTCGCATTTCGTTAACGGTGGTTTTACTCAGTCCTGATTGAATCAAATCCAGTTCTAATTGCATCAGCTGCTGGCTGTTCTTGTGGCTTTGATGCGCTTTCGAACAGCAGAGAAAAGCCGCAACTTTAGCAAACATTTCTCCGGTTGTGATCGCGTTACCGACGAGGGAACTCGACAGGATGTACGGTAGGTATCCCAGAGCCCTTGCCCGTCGTTGAGCCACTTCAAGAGCGATTTCATTGCTGCCGATGATCAAAGTTGTCGCGTTCTTGTACTGGTATTCAGCACGCTCTGGGAAGTACTTGAGCGCAGCAAATTGATCTGTTTCAAGACCTTTTAAGTGGCGTGAGGCTTCCGCTCTCTTCACCAACATGCTGATCACTGATTCAGGAATGACCGACATAACGCCCAGAGATTTAATCAGATCTAGACACTGCTGAGCTGTCGTGTTGTTAGGCGAAGTTGGTCCACTTGCGATAAATTGTGGATCATTTCCAACAACGTCTGACATCACCAAACCTATCACCTGCAAAAAAATCAATTTAAACTCAAACTCACAGAGCCAACTTCATATACCTTAGCCGGTGCAGCAACCTTAGCCAACCCGCCACCTTTAAGTATTTCCAAGTGCTTGCGAACTGTGTTCAGTTGTTGAATGGTGGCTCCTTTATGGGATAGAATACGCGTCACTTGCGCCATCTCCTCCAGGGTCACAGGTGGATATGGGGCGGGAAGAAGAGCCGAACCCCCTCCTGTGTGAGGTTAACTCAATTAACTTAAGTATAACTCACATTATGCCATCATACCAGAGAAGAGAGCCAGCACGAGATCTTTCTCCGTCAGCGAATCCAAGAGACTGTAGATCTTCATTGCCGCCTTGTGCGCCATTTCATCCGGGATGTTATTAGCAGCGCCTTCAATGATCTGTATGCGAGAATTGTTTCTCGGAAGTAGATCCCTGTAATTAAAATTATAGCACTCGGGAAGTCAACGCTTGCCAAACCCACCATTTCCCAACTCGACGCATGTCTTCCTGGCTGCCAACTGGAACGCTGGCAATTCCTTCTGCGATATGATCTTCGAGAACATCTTCAGCCGCTCTGACCATTCCGAGGACAGCCTTACCGAAGGCAACGATGTACACGTTACCATGGAGATCATACGTCTCGTCTCCGATGATGAGCTGATCTCCATTGAGCTTCAAGGTCTTTGTGACCATTGATTGCGGGAGTACAGCATTGATAGCAGTGCTGAAAATGTCAATTGCGTGGTCTTGAAGCACTGCGTTGTCAATCTGAGTGGCGATCGTCTGTGAGTTGGAGCGAAAGCCGCGATTTGGCATCACAGAGAGTGTGGCTAACCGGGGAGTCAGCTGCTTCAGGAGACGGAGGCATGAAAGCCTCTTGGGGACACTGCGAAGGAGGCTCATCTTTCTGCATATGGAATGAAATTAAACGTGCATTATGAATGCCATATAGTTTACTCTGATAACGATCATATATATCATAGAATATGTATTTTTTGCTGGCATGTATACTTGTCTCAGTCAACCGGAAGAGTCCACAGTATATACTGTATTGTCCCTGTTACAACTCCACCCCACCTTTTTTAAACCAGGTATTGCATAATTCACATATACACCCCCAATAGCTGGCACCAGGTTATTTTTAGCAGCAATCACACTGCTCGATTTCTCCCTTTAACTATTTAAGCCTAAAGCAAGCATGACTGTTGATTGAAATCAGTGCATGAAAATGTTTTAAACAACATGCAAAGGACAATGCACATCAAAGAAGCTTTAACAAGAAGCCCAACTCGCACTCCAATCAGTCACGAGCCCCACCTCACGCCCTCTGCTGGTGAAGCTTGAATTCACTGTAAATGAGCAAGCGCGCGTGGTGTAATTAGCATTGCGAATATTGCAGAGCGTCGTTATATTTGTCACAAAAAAGATTTTTTTTAAAGAGGTTGTCCGTTTATGGAGCCCAATGTACAGCCTATGGATGCGATGATTATCAAGGACAAGATCTTTTTTTTTTTCACTTTTTCTGCTGATTAAAAGAGGTTAGTCTTTCATATTTTGAAAAAAAGTTGAAATGCTTTGTTTAATCTGTCAAATCGGCTACACACCGTCAATTTTCATTGATTTCCCCATGACCAGACTTCATAAAAGTGTGTCAACATTGACAAAAATAGATTATAATTATAGCTCATATATATTGTGTTTATTGTAATTACTGTCTGTGTTATCTTATCATTCTCATGTATCACAATCTTTATTCTCTTTATGTAATCATATTTCATTGCCTGATTCATGAAACGAATGCAAGGAATTGTCATTGAATTTTGCTTCATTGTATGTATTTTCCTCATGAGTAAAAGTAAGACTAGGTTAAAGTCCAGAGCTGTAAAACAAGTAAATGAGATCGTGATTGACTTCGATTGAGCCTGCAATGCTGATCCATAGATGCATAATTTAACTCAGTTTTCGTGAGCTTTTGTTAAAAATGGTGAATGGTCACAGCTAAGTGTTGTCTGTATAGCGGAAAAAAATTCACGCGTCAACGCCTTGGCTAAGGTCCAGAGCTGTGAAGCAAGTGAATGAGATTGTGATTGACTTCGATTAACTTCCATATATTGATGCTTAATTTAACTTCGTTATGCTCTCAGCCTCTGCCTTAACACACTGTGGTGGTAATCGGGACAATACGGTAGACTGAATAGAGTCTGATAACAATTAACTGCATGCATATATAGCACCATCTTCTCCCTTCGAGGACATCACTATTATTACGGTGACTATTATTATTAAGTCAGTAACTTAGTTGGCCCCCTGTTAAACTCCTCAAGATTCAGTGAATCTGTCCTGAATTGGTGAGTGGGAGTAACATGGTTATGATGATGGTATCTTCAGTCAGACTGTCACTCACTGTCATTGAGTCAACTGTGACTCTAGTATTAAACGTATAAATATAAAACATTAGACTGACTAATCATTACTACATTAGTCATTATTATCATTATTAGTGGGAGTGACGAGTGTCAGCCGAGTGTCAGCCACTCACCTGCTCACTAGTCACTCTCAGACTCTGGGGAAACGTCTCTGCGTCTAACTAGTCACTAGCTCCAGATGTACCCATCATTGATCTAATTATCAATATAGAGGCTGGAACCGAGACTAACTAGTCACTAACTCAGTGAGAGTGACAACTCACTACTCACATCGGACATCAGAAACTGACTTCAGAATGAAACACATTACCAGAGAACGCAGACAAATTAATGAATGTCACATAACCTATATATGCTTATAATTTATAATGTTTTTCTGCAGTTTGTTTATTTCACCTTAACCCTTGGCCTTCGTAATTGTGATGCTAATATCAGGATTCATGAATCGCGGATTCTGGATTCTGTAAAAATATCATTTGCGAATAAATAAATCGATGGAGAGAATATTGAGAATGGATGAAGTCAAAACTCAATATCATAACGTGTGTGTAGCGCGATTACTCTGCATTGACTGTCGCATTATACTTAAATACTGGTGAATAGTAATTAATAGTAATTAATAGTAATTATAAGAAATTATATTTGTGGTGTGAATTCAAATGTGTGAACTAAAACAACAGCATCTGTTGGTGGTTTTTTTTACCCTTCTTTTTAGCGTCTGGAATATGATAGACATTCAACGCAGTGAAGAGAATGACAAGATATGAAAATAAGATCAAATGGAATTTTAATGAAGAAAAACAAAGTAAATTATTTAAAACAAGGAAATTGCACAAAAGAAATAACAAAGTACCTCCAGATATAAGAAGAGAAATAACGCAATACATAAAACAGACTTTGCTCAAAGAAAAACTTGACTATACAAGTCAGTCATAATCACACATGACTGTTGAATGAAAGTATGGCAAATATTTAAATATTTTTGTGACATAGCTATAATGTACATTTTTAAGGATGTTAAACCAGTTAATATTTAAAAACAAGAGAGGCTGGTCACATAATCTAAATAAATCACGGTTAAATATAAATTAAATATTTAAGACGTCTGCAGCAGACAAAGCATGGCATAGTTATCAGTCAATTCTTTGAATTAAATAAAATAAAATAATAAAAGTTATCTTGACCTGTTTCATAATGTCAAACCGGATAATTATTATTTTCGTTTCATAACAATTTAAAGGATGAAAACAGTCAATAAATTTAAATCTTGGCTCAAATGTTTATAACTTTGGAAAATTTGAACAATGGCTTTTGTCCTTTTTAGGAAGACATTGGATGATTAGTAGAAGAAATTATAATTGTATCACAAAATACGAATATATCGCTCAAAGTTGAATAGTTTGTGACAAGCGAAAATATACACCTATACTTAGATAGTGAGAACTTTTGATAAAGCCACAATAAAGGATGTAAAAGAAATTGCACATTTTGGAGAATCAATATTCTTGAGTAGTGTAGTGTTCAATACGATTATATGTATGCAAGCATAACAAATGACCTTGGATAATACAGAAAAATAACAAATATTATGTGTTGTCAATTCCAGAAATTTGGGTGTGCACTCTGTGGTGTGAATAATTAAAGATTCTTGGTGACTTTTAAAGAATGCAATCGAGCTTAAAGTGTGAAATTGTTCGGCAAGTAGCTCAAAATATACATAAATTAAGTAACAACTGAATGAGAACTAGAACAAGTGCACAGTAGCCTTCACAGTAGCCTTCAATACTGTAAAATTAGCATTGAAATATGTTAATCTTGGGGGTCCCTTTAACTCAATGCGTTGGTTTGAGATCTGATCTCAGACTTTTGGTGCACTTTTGTCGACGGTGACGGCCTTTTTGAGGCCCCCTTTGCTGAATCCCTGAATGGACGACAGGAGAGCCGTGCGTCCCGGAGGTCCAGAGGTTGGAGCCTCAACTTGAGGTGATTGAGGAGGAGGAGGAGGTGGAGGAGGAGGAGGCGGTAAGGCATCTGGAAGTAGCGATGACACCGTGAGTACTTTTGACATAAAAAGATCACTCATCAAATTTGGTTAAAAAGATGATTAAGCTTCATATAACAAGCACCTGAATCTGTTCTAATCATCTAAAGATACCGTAATTTGTCCATCGGATTACAGAAAAAGTAATAACAAACAAGGAGGTACGATTATGTTTTGGGGTTCAGATGAGACTCAGATGCTTCTTGTATGGAAGTGAAGTACATGTGTAATCGTTTGAGATATTTTCTGACAAGCAAAAGCATCAGTGATTAGAACAACAAACACCACATTGAACAAACAAACACATAAAATCACCATAGCAAAGTTCTGTTCCTTAGCAACAATATCAATTTGAGCCCAGAGACAATTGTATGAATTCAAAGCCAATCTTTTCATTCCATATTCTATGATACTTAACATTTATGATACCTAATTACCAAATGCATGCACAAGTGAAAATATCAGAGATAGCACGCCTGTCTTAACAAATGCAACTGCAAATCAGATGTCACATTCATTAAAAAACATTCAAAATCATTTCTGTTTAAAAAACACTCCATTTAAATAACATCCATTCAAGATTCAATCAGCAATGAAATGAGATATTGAAAATCAGGTCTTACTTGAGCACTATATTTAATCACAGCTCCTTTGTCATGATGTTAGTTATATGAAGTATTCAATCAAATAAGAATGCGGACCAAAATGCAGAAAGCCAAGAACCAAAGAAGAGACAGAAACCAGTTTGTAGAGACACAATTTTGTAGCACTTGTATTGGTACAAGGGGTACAAAAAGAGAAAGAAAAGGAAAACATCTAGTATCGATACCTTCCACAGCAAATCCTCAAACTGCAGAGGAGATAATAAAGCGGCATTAAGCTTAATTAATCAATACAGGGCACGCATAAATTAAATATTCACACTATTTCACTCATAACCTCTATAAAAGAAATTTATGTTTTTTGTAAATACAATTAGAAACATAATCTACCAGGTGGTTGCTCCATGACTGGCTGGGGCGATGGACTGGATGAATGACCGTTCGAAGGTGGCTGGTCAAGCGACAAACTGTTGGACGACTCACTCTGACGCAGAAGTTTCTGGAATTTGTTTGATTCAATGAATAATTTTATTGTTCTGAATTTCAAATCTTGGCACAAACTTTGTTTTTCTTCACTCGTTTCCTTTTCTCGTCATCTGACATATGGAACGCTTGCGCCCTGGATCTCCTTTGGAATTGGTGCAGCTGAATAACAAGTAAATTAATTAATAAACTAATAAATTAATCAATAATTTAATTATTACCGATTTCTGTTCCTCTTTCAGCCTCTTCTCCATTTTGGATTTCAGTTCTTTTAGAGCATCTTTCAGTTTGCTTGGTATTTTCATCTGCGGTTTAGCCACAGGGGCCACACTCAACTCACGGAAAAATCTGAAGAAAAATTAATCACTCAATTAATGAGGAAATCAATTACAGATTTATTTGAACTCACGGGTCATTGAGCAGATCTGAAACTGATGGCAAACCATCCTTACAAGCCTCAGAACTCAGTATTGAATGCAATATGGCACCTATGAAAATATTATGTAATAAAGATCAACAGTTATTTTCATTGATCCTTTATCAAACATGAGTATTTATTTTTAATAATTACAAGTTGTCTTTTTCATTCCTCAAAAACACCATAATTAATTAAAATAATTCAGAAATAATGACATAAAAACAGATACTCACAGAGGTCAGAAGGGCAACTTGGAGGGAACGTGTCACATGACGGCATTCCAAGAGGTTCTCCAAACGACATTTCATACAACAGTTGTCCAAAACAATAAACATCAACCGCTTCCAAACTCTTGAAATCCACAAATGAAATTGAGATAAAAATCAATTTCAGACAAATAAATCAACTCACAGATATTTTCCGGAATTGCACAAAAAATGGCCGATAAAATGAAGGCAATCCCAGAATTCCATTCTCAAGGTCAAGCAGCTTGGCTTGACATGTTTCAAGGTCAATAATGACATTACCAGCATGTAAATGCCCTAAATTCATTGCAAGAATAATTGTTTTCATTTTTCAAAGTGGGATATTCACCGTATGGGATGTTTTTGTCATGTAAGCTTTTCAGTGCCTCAAGGATCTGCCGTCCAAATAATCTGACCTCATTCCTGGGAAACCCTTGCGAGGACTTTGGAGCAACATATTTCCGAATAAACGAAGAAGAGACCTTCAAGACCTGGAACAAATCATGCTTTTCAATCTTAAATTCAACTCTTTATTTTTTTGCAAATTTTTGTTCCCAATGTGAAGAATAATACTTCTCTGCATCCAGGAAAGATTGCTTACCTTGCATAATTGGTCGCGTAACGTTCCATTGGAGTGAAACGGACGAATCGTCAAACCACTAGACTCTGTTGCCTTCGCAAAGGATATGGGAAGTAAGTAAGGATGCTGTGAGGAAAAGCAATACATATACCCAGAAGGAAAAAAAAAAATAAACTCACCTGGAATGTGGGAAGAATTTTCAGGATATACTCTAGGTCTTTCTCATCAAGAAACATATCGGGACCAAAAGGATTCTGATAGAAAACCAATGCATAATTTCCAAATATAGACAATTTCTTCACTTTTTTACCCAATTGATGAGGAACTTATCGTTCATCTGATGTTTATTCCTTATCATGAAAAACTCTTTCCGAATACGCCACCCTTGGGATTAAACAAAATATATATTGAATCGATCAGACGCAAACAATGAGTTTATTTACCAATGCCAGGGAGTGGTTCTGCTACCTCCCAATTGACGTCAGATCGGAAATGCATAGATATTTGTTGGAAGGCTTTTTCTGAAACAAAACCAGAAAATAAACTCGCTCATAGACCCCTCTTCCTGAACCTCCCACAATACACACTGACGAGCAATTTTCGGTAATTACCTTGTAAATTAACAGAATAATTTGCAGGATCCAAGAAAGCTTTGACAAGATGAAGCGAGGATAATTGATGATTATTCAGCACCTGATTCAGGTAATTCTGAATAACAGAAATTAAAAAAAATTAAATTAATTAAGTGATTTTGTTTCCAATTCCAACCTGCAGTCCCTTTTGTCTCTCAGCAACAAATTCTCTGTCCATTTTTCCAAAAACTCTTTTTGGGGGCAATGTAAAGTTGACCCCGGCTGGTTTGAGGATGGCATCGAGAGAGTTGAAGTCGCTGTAGCGCTTGGAAACTTGCCAAGTGTTGTCAGGAGAAGGACCTCTCTGCACTTTGAGGATATATTGCTGAACGGAGACAAAACAAATGCAATTGGTCAAAGTTCTGGTTTACAGCAATTGAAAACCCAAAATTGTACTTTTTACCTCTGAACTAAGCCGATCTAATATGTTGCATCAAATTAAATGCATAAATTCTAAACCAAAACAATAACTTGAAGTCAGTGATATAACTGATATTGATGAGCTGTAGTGTAAACAAAGAGTTTGTGACCCAAGTAAGTGAAAAAACCAGAATGAGAACAAACGATATTACGTAAATAATCCAATTAGTGAAGCCGACAAGTTGGAAATCAGGACAACACAGTGTTTGATCCTCGCAGATAAAAATATTTTTAATTTTTTAAGCTTCTGCCGGGCAGTGTCCATGTCCTCTTGTTTGCCAGTCTCGATGCCATAATGCCATAATGCCATAATGCCCTGGGCAAGGGCATTATAGTATATATCCATCTGGGACTTATTCACACAGAGAGCTCGAAGTAAGCAAAAAAGTTTACTCGCCACGTAATTCTGAATAACAGAAAATAAAATAATAAAATTAAAAAAGTGATTTTGTTTCCGATTCCAACCTACAGTGCCTGTTGTCTCCAGAGATTCTGTAGCTTCATCAACATTGGACAACTGATGTTAGGAGACGGAGGAGTAAATCATTTGTTCGACTCGCTCATCGAGTCGGCAGCTTGTTGAATTGAGGTGTCAATATTTATGCAGATTGATGGATGTATTATGCAGCATTTATATAAGGTATATATTCTATGTCGATTCATGGCTTATGAATATTATAATTATTAAAACATATTACTTGTAAGCTGTCAAAATAATTCGATTTTTAATTTGCCCAAGCTTATGTACCGTGTGGGTGGGAAGCAAAAAAGAAAATACATGAAATTACCACATCTTTAAAACATATATACTTATATATACTTTTTTTACTTATATATGTATTACATGTATTATAATGATATGGTAATGATTAAATTAATGATTGATATTATATTGTATGATTATTATACTGATGTTATAATTGTTGAATAACAGATAATAAAACTTTATGAACTTGAATTGAATGTCATTCGTATTTTCTGATCAACTAAAGTGAGCATCATCGCCAAATTGATACTCTCAGATCGACCTATTTTTCAATGCGTGATATCGCTTAAATAATTTATTTATGGTTGTATTCCCCTTGCTGTCGTTTTGATGAAGAGGTAGGTGAAAAAAATACGCTTCTTGGTTATTTGTGACACCTTCAACAGATTTTTAAAAATAGCGCATAACTGCGAAAAACGCCATCGACGGCCGCGTTAACTGCGCTGCGCTCAGCGATCTGACCTTCGTCGCCGCTTGGGGCGCTGCTTCACCGTGCTAACCATTGCGTCAATAGGGAGTGTCCAATCTTAGCGAAGCTACAGAATCTTTGTTGTCTCTCAGCAACAAATTCTGCGGCGCCACAATTGACTTGTCAAACCAAAGAATCGGTACACTTGTCATATTAACCCGGACCCACGAACGCGGAACATTAACAGTTTTACTCGCCATCTGGCGACCATTCATGATATTTTTACTGGCCAGGGAGAATTTTTACTTGCCTTTTAGTTTTAGTTTGGGGTATAGGTGATTCTTATTTCGAGCCTAGCTTAATAATTCCCAGAGGTGTATAATAGACTACGCTACGGCTTGGGGAGCTTTTTCGAGCCCTGCATACAGAACTGTTAGGATAGTCACAGTTACAGTCACAGTGACTGACTGACTGAGTCAGTGACTGAGTGAGTGACTGAGGGCCGCTGACTGAGGGGTCAATGTTATGACCACCTAAGCAGATTACAGGAGGCATTGAGAACGGGAATTATTCCTGAGTACGCACCGTGTGATCCTTCGTATTAATTGCGCTCTCGATGATACACGTTAGAGCCACAGTGTCATCTAATGTGACTTTGTTGCTGGTTTTATGCTCAAAAACAGCCATGTTGTTGGTGGGTGTTCGGCATCACTCACGTGACATTCGTTACTTTCGGTTTCTAAAAATAGCTCTGAAACCATCGACCAAAATGAAATGATATCAGAGTATATAAATTATAACCTGCGAATTAATGACCAGTAATCTTTATGGAAGCATAAAATCTCTCAAGTAAAGAAAAACTGGTGAGGTTCATGTGGATTTCCAAGGATTTGACAACAGCGTTTCGCTCACGACTGCCGGATGTAAACAAAAGCACATGTCATGTAGAATTGCGCATGCGTATATCCGATGGTAGTGATGTCACTTTTCTCTGATTGGTTGCTATTTATAACCTGCTTTGCTGCTGTATATAAACTAAATGTGGCTCATTCGGAGCACGAGAAATTCGCGGTACTTGTCCATTAGCAGTGCAAAGTGACACGTGGATTTTGCGAAATAAGTGTTTGAAGCTATCTGGCAGAGTTGTTTTGCTCGGGGTTGGCATCGATCAAGGTAAGTCGGCAACATTTAGACTAAATTTATGGAGATATCGCCGTGATGTTATTTGATATAATAAATGGATTAATTATAGTATTGTATAATGAGTGGGCCATGTTAATAATCATACTTCATACTCCATGTTAAAAACAAAAATCGATTATTTGCTAAAATTTATCAATTATTCAAGAAAATAACTACCTGGTATGGATTTACTAATCAAGTGCATGATTCTGCGCCCATTTATGCAAAGAAATAAAGTAAAGAATATATTTTGAATGAGGGAGGAACATTTAAATGCGAGCGGTAAGTGATCACAAAGAGAGCTAAATCAGACGAGCCCCTGAACGAGCATTAAGGAATGTCATCTCTTGTATGGCGATTCTCTCTGCTTTGTTTTGATTTTAGGAGATAAAAATTAGTGCTACTGTCACAACAATAGCGCTCTCAACTAAAACAATAGTACGAGAGCAAGTGTGCGTTTAATGAAGCTTATCCCTGGTCCGGGGCCCTGTTTGCCGCCAAATGTGGAAATATCACAGAATGATGAGTGCACTCAATAAATCGGCATAAATGCCGATGGAATTGGAATAGAAATGACAGGAATTGTAGCATGACATGTTAGACTAACCATACTAAGTATTTATTTTTCTTAATATTTTTGCGTGGTTTTTACACTGCTATATGTTGCGTAACACTTTATCGGAAAAACGCAATGTCATTGAAAAGCATTGAAATCTTTAACATGGACTAGATAGACAACTTTTGGGCCACTCTGTATTTTGGCATCATTGCTAATGGGGGCGGAATGATTCCGACTTTGTTAGCGACTTATGTCACTGCTAACAGCCTATCAAGAATCGGCGACTGATCCCATTGACGGAGTCGGAATCTTCCCACCAAACTGATATGCACCCATTGTTCCATCACAATAGCAATGTGTTTCAATTTCACTGGGTTTTTTTTTTCTGTTCACGACATTGCTGTCCCCTCCCCCGCCCCGAAGACATGATTATTATATCACAATTAGTTAATACCAAACATTTGAATTTCAGCGACACAATGCAGAATCTTAAGCTTGTTGTGGTTGGTGATGGCGGAGTTGGCAAAAGCTGTCTCCTTATTTCATACGCCACGAACAGCTTCCCATCAGAATACGTGCCGACAGTCTTTGACAATTACAGCAGCAACATATTGGTTGATGGAAAAGCCGTAAACCTTGGTTTGTGGGACACTGCTGGCCAGGTAACCGAATTCAATGATAATCGCACTGGCATAATTATTTAGATCTGACGTACATTGTGTATAATAATGTATAATTAATTATAACCGCTCAGGACTGTTCATATTTTTTTCCAGGAAGATTACGACCGATTGAGACCTCTTTCTTATCCTTTAACAGATGTTTTTCTACTCTGTTACTCTGTTGACAACAGGGATTCGTTAGAAAACATCGCAAACAAATATAAAGCAGAAGTAGACCATCATTGCCCTGGCACTCCCCAGATTCTCGTTGCTTGTAAGCGAGGTGAGTTGGGAAAAAGTTGAAGTTATAGTTGTACAAGTGAATATTCAAGAATATACCAGTATCTTTGGGAGCAATACACGGACCCTCTTGACCACCCACACTAACTTATATCAATCATCAATGGAACTTTCAATGTTACAATTAAGTAATTCTGTGCTTATGAAATGCGTAGCAATTAATTTAGATATCACGGTACACATAGATAAAAGCAGCAGCCCAACATTCAGACATGCATTGGCTTGTATAGGTACTTGTATGTTCAATAATATCTAAACAATAATCTTGAGCTGTGCTTCAGATTTGTACACAACGACAGAAGATCAATCAAGGTTTGTATCAGAAAATGAGGGGCGAAGAATGGCAAAAAGTTTGGGAATTCAATTCTTTGAGACAAGTGCTTTGACCCAACAAGGAGTTGCAATAGCATTTGATCATGCTGTAGGTGTACTATACCTGTCCACGATTCAGAATTCAATTAATCTGTTTACAGGCCAGAATAGCAATGTCCTTTTGCCCAAAAAAGAAAAAAAAAGGTGGGTTCGGCCTGTTCAAGAAATCTAAAAAGTCTGAACCGCAGCCCCCGGTTATGCCTCCAGCAGGTTAGTTCATGTTTACCCCTTTTTCCCCTGGTATCAACTTTGAATGCTACGTGTCCAGGTAAAGCCCCTTGGCTGGAAATTGAAACATCAACATTTGCGGATGACTGGGGCAAAATGCTGAAGCAACCTGAACATACTGACATGACATTTATTGTCGACGGACGGCATTCCGTTCTTGCACATAGGATTGTCCTTGCATCAGCATCAAAATTTTGGGCTCGGATTTTAACCATACCGCAGGAGGTGAAGTCTGAATTCATAAGCACTGCATAAATTAATATCACATATGTGCGGTTTACAGGATAACCAGTTGCTGAAACTGGACCCTCAACTCACGTTTGAGAACATTTGTGATGGTAAAGTCAAAGGAATTTTGCACATCCAACTTGAGAGAGCACCAGACAAACGATCCATGATGACCGCAGTCACACTGGACCCAGATTATGTCAATGCAAAAACATTTAGTTACGTCTTGCAATTCCTGTACACTGGTAAGATTGCCAACTATGTCTCGATATGTTCAACATGTTATTCGTGTACTACACACCTCACTTTCTTCAAAGTTAATCAGGGAGATAGCTTGCACATCATTCTTTTCCCCTTTTCAGGGGTACCAAATTTTTCTGAGGATATCTCGAAAGAGGATTTGGATAATGTTTGCAACATAAGTCGTGTTTTCGAAATGCCTGAACTCATAACCATTTGTGAGAATATTACATCAGGGGAAGAGTTTCTCAATCCAAGCATTGGCACTTACTTGAATGATGAGACTGGGAAGAAAATGAAAGAAATGTTTTTGAACCAGGACCGATTGACTGATGTCACTTTTATTGTCGAAGGTAGCAAAATCATATAATGATAATATTGTTACAGTTTCAGCTGCTTTTTATTTCAGGAACCAAAATTTTTGCACACAAAGCTGTTCTCAGCTGCAGGTGTGATGTAATGGCCGCTATGGTTGGGGGGAATTTTGCTGAAGGAAATTCAGAGACATCAGAGGTTTGTTGTCTTTTATTTGTGATTGAATTATTGTATTTTTTACCTAGGTCAATATTGAGGATACGACTCTGGATGAGTTTCTTGCATTTTTGGAGTACTTGTACTCGGACCATTCTCCGATTGAAGAATGTGATTCAGTTGGAATTTTGATGCTTGCGGATCGCTTCTGTATGAGTCGAATCGTCAATTTGTGTGAATTGTACATCACCAAAGAAGTTGATCGATCAGTACAGAAGAACATTCAAAAGTCGAATATGGATGTTATTGGACTACTTCTTTTGGCGCAAGTGAGTCCACAGCTGTCTAGAAGAAGTCTAGGTCTAGGTTGTATTAACTACACCTTGCAGAGTTCACATGTGTTCTACTATTTTCCTTGGAACTGCACATAGTTGCCTAAAATTACAAATTTGAATATGCATATTACTAAGAAAACAAAATCAAGCTATGCTACTAGTATGCAATAAAATGTATTTATTATGTTAAACTGTTCTGTTGCAGGCCCACAATGCTAAACAGCTGGAGGGTTGGTGCCTGCACTTCATTTCAACCAATTTTTCTTGCTTCGAGAACCGACCAGAATTTCCTCAGCTGACGGGCAGTAACCTTGAATTCGTTAAAGAGCACCAATGGCCGCCATTGTCATACTTGAAAGAAGTTGAAGAGTACAAACAAATGTCTGGAGGAAAGTGTTCTGTGATGTGAGCAGATTCCACGCCATGCTATAACTGAGGATTTTACGAGCAAACTGAGCATGTATTTCTTAATCATCATTTTAACAGTACAGGGTTGTTGGCTTTATATATATTGTGTGATAGAGTGTTCCGATCTATATATAGTGCAGTTGAGAAATTGATGTCATTGCGTAATCATGCAATGAAATATGATGCATTTATCACTATATTCTAGAATAATGTTTATGCCTGGTCACCAGACCATTAAATGTTTAAGTCCAGCTCAAAAAGTATTGTATTTATTATTATTATTTCAAATAAATACGCGTACACGTGTCCACCACGATTTTGTGTTTGCATTCGTTTTTGTTTCTGGCCTCTCTGTACATTCAAATAAAACATATTCCTGATCATCATGGGTTATTACGACAACGTTTCAAAGTGATTAGCAAATTAGACTATGAAATCAATATCAGAGTTTATGCTTCAGATTCTCAAGAAATATGGTATATGAATAAAATAATATCAAATGCAGTGTTTGTCTTTTATCGTTTCAACGAAAGGCACTGCATGAGAGCCAATGAGAATAATTATTCACCATGTATACTTTGTAGGTTTATGCATGTGTAGTCAGTTGTCAGGGGATGTTACCTACAGATTTCCTCACCTTCTAGACCTAGATGAGTCATATCCAAAATGAAGGATCTTCAATGCTTGTTAAAAGTTCAACAATAAGTACGACTACTCTCAAGTACTCACCCGTCCTCATCGCATCTTCAGGCTAATATTATCTCTAGGGATCATTTCTTTTTTAGGCTTTTATGCATGTTGTGTTGGCGGAATGAATTGCTTTCAGGGTGGCCATTGAAGTGATCATCAAGACTTTCAAATATTGGGATTGGTGGAGCTGTAGCAATCTATATGTTCCTATGCTATTTACATGAATGTTTAAGTCATCCAGAGCAACTTTTTATGAATCACTCAATTAAGTATAGGTTTATAAGCACTTTTTCTCTTTAAAGCATTGCAATTTGGATACGAACTTTATGCTGTATCATTTGTAATTCAACATGGAGACCCCGAGCTCCTACATGCTCTGAAGTTAAAGATTTTAATCTACATGCCAATTAACCAAGTCCACAGACCCATCTGACTTTTTAGTTGCATGCCCTATCTTGGCCACAGTAGGAAAACTAACCTATATTAATATCAACTTTCTATATTAATGCGTTAGGCCTCGTCCGAGTATTCAGTCAAATATCAGTCTTTGTTTGATTTTTGGCGACCTAATAAAAATTTCACTTCATAATCCGCCATCTCGGCGTCATCCTTTGATGTGTGAAACTACAAACAATCACGATCGTTCAAAGGTTATTGGCTAGAATAAAAGTATATTTGTGTTACATGTAAAAAGTTCATGTTAATCTAAAGGTATTGACCTCTTTGTTAAAGCGTTAACTGTCGCAAAATTATAAGAAAGGATGTGTTTGGCCACAAGAATTAATTGATATGATTGATGAAGGGATGAAAATCATCTCTTCTTCTCAGGAAACATTCCCCATACGTTACCAGCAGGTGTACATATTTGTCACCTGCAGGTAACGTTAGGCTAACGTGGCCCAAATACATGATCTCCGCGCTCTCATGGTCACCTGCAGATGAGTTATACTTTGTTAATAGGCAGGTTATTTTTTGGTTAGGTTAGGCTAAGTTGAGTTATTGTTGGTTAGGTGAGGTGTAAGTTTTTGGTAACGTTAGATAACGTCATTGCCCCCATTCTGAGTAACGTTAGATAACGTTATTTTGTAACGTTAGGGAAGGTTACCTACACATGTCTCACACATTTGCCTAACGTTTCGTGTTTGCTGGGTTTGTTGGCGTGTTTGAGGGACTTCTTTAATGAGTGGTCAATCAGAGAAGTGAGTCAAATAATTAACTGTTGTCTATCAAATAAACATTAAAACAATTAATAAATGCCGACATAAAGAGGTTGACTCAATTGTGTTGGCCCTAAAACATGCGAGGCGTAGAAGAATTAATGAAAAGCCATCACATACAGGCAAATTTGTTAATCCGACTCTCTCAATAATTCGACCCAAATCACTAGGAATGAACCTGGTCTGATTAATGAGGAGAATTAGAATGATTGAATAAGATTTGTATTTCGTGTTTCAAATAAGCATGCATTGTAGCCAAAAGAAGAATTAAACTATCAAACACATGTCCAGCGGCTTATGCGTCGGCAAGTCAACCGGTGCACGAGTCGCGCCACTGGTCGCTTTAATAACAATCCATTCATCAACCCATCTGATGTAATCATAAATTAGGGCGGGGAGACTCGAAGTTGAGTTTAATTCGACCTACCAGTGCCCTGGTGGTTGTGTGCCAGCTGCTGAGCCTCGTCCCATATCCCTCTTGTATGGTTTTCCTCTTCCACTTATCTCTTCAAGGTTTCTTGCAGAATCGTTTTTGCGAGTCCTCTTTTTGTGATATGGTCGAACCTTTTAGTAGTTCTCACTTGGTCACGGTTTATCATATTTAGGATTTTCCTGTAACATCTCATATCAGGATGCTGCTATATTATATTCTGTAGCGTATTGTTGAGAACTTGAGATTCCACTTTTCTGATGCTTAAGCTTGTACATGCTGAGAACACAAGGGCTCAAAGAAATAGACTGTGTGTTTGACTGTGATGGATTTATAATTCCAGATCTTCTTCAATATCAATATTGATAACAATAGGGGAGATATAGGCCGATATACTTCTTGGTCTCCACATTATTTGGTTTGGCCGATAACTTTTCAAACAACCCTCGAAGATAGCATTTTTGTTTGCCATCATCGTTTCCGGGAAAATGGCCGATAGAGACGATCGTCAAGCGCAGTCGAAGGGTCTTTCTTTTGGTTTCTCCAAAAGTAAAGCTCAAAAAGAAATCAAAGATACGACATGGCATGATAAGGAAAACGAAGAATCAAAATCTGTGGACTATGTTCTGTCCGTCGAGGGAAATTGCATTGATAGGTGGGTATGAAATTAAACTGAGCGATAATAGGCACTCTCCCCATTGAATACACAATGACAGAATGAGAATGACACCTGCAGTCAATGTAAATGTTCCCTTTTCTAGTATTAGAACATGTGAGCTCGTTTTATAATCCCTCATGGTCTTATGGTGATTTTAGATCTTATTCGATTTATACTGTTGATGGTGGTAGTCTTCTTATGAATATTATCTTTCAATCATGTTTCCAGCACAAACAAGAAAGTGATCCAGGAGAAGACAGAACTCATCATTCCACTGATTCGAGCAAACCGATGGCGTGGAGTAAAGCCTGAGGAGCTGGAGGAGGAAGATGATGTTGAAGGGGTTCCGAAGAAGAGGAAGAAATTGCCAAATGCAAAGAAAACTGGTGACGATGTCACTGATCAGGCAGTGCAGGAAATCATTGGTACGCTGTCGGTCAGAAATGCTCTGAAAAGGGAAATAATTCATTCTCGTAGATGCGACACAGGAGCAGATTGAAGAAGAAGAAGAGGACAGCTCAGTGATTCCTCTCCTGCTAAAAAATAAGGTCCCTGGAGGATTTGAAACAGATGATAAACTTAATGTCGACCTAAGACCGGATGAGGTTTTTATTTTTTTTTTCATTTCTGTGTAATTTCTGAGCGTGTATTCTTTATATCGTAGGCGAATGAAGCTGATTATGACCAGATTCCGGTGGAAAGTTACGGAATGGCGATGCTTAGGGGAATGGGCTTCAATCCAGCGAAGGAAGACAAGAAACGGTAGGCGATTTATTCTATCCGAAGATTGATTGCCGCAAGTTCAGTATTTGTGAACCCTAGACCTGTACCCATCAACGCTTTGCCTCGTCCAAAGGGGCTTGGTCTCGGTGCCGATCGTAGCGTGAAAGCAAAGAAGAACGGCAAAGTTGACAGTTGCGGAAAATCTGAAGATCTCGTCATGAAGACTGGCGCCTATTGCGTTATCACAAAAGGCAAGAATGACGGTTATTATGGGCAGGTTAGTTATTTTTTTCTGTTGAATAAGAATTCTGATTTTTGTGATTTCTGATTTCAGATTGAAGGCCTGGATGAGGATAATGTTCGTGCTTTTGTTAAATTAACGCTGAATGGCGAGAGTGTCACTGTCAGTCAAATGCATGTTTGTCTTGTCTCGCAAGAAGATTACAAGAAAAATTCTAAGTATTTAAGTAAGTCGAGATACGCGGTAGAAGTTTATCTGTTAATTGTATTTAATTTATTTTTTATTTTTTTATAGATAAAAGCAAAGCTGATCGATACAAAGAGGAAGAAGCTAAGAAAGCAGAAAAAGCCTCAGAGGAAACGAGAAAAAACGATCGGAAGAGGACGAGAGAAGAAAGAAAAGAGGAGAAGAGGGGTAAACATCGGAGGGAGGAGGATTATTCAAGGGGTACGGAGCAACGACCTTGGCTCATGCCGCACCTCCGAGTGAGAATAGTTGATAAGAAGTACAGGAAAGGACGACATTATAAAGAGAAGGTTTGATTGTGTTGAAGCTTATGTTAAGAAAAAAAGTCGTTCATTCAATTGTTTTGGCAGGTCACGATTGAAGACGTCTTGGGACCTCAATTGTGTATCTGTCGCACGGATGATCACAAAGTATTAGATGGTTTGTTTATATATATATTTTTTTTTAGTTTGGTTAATTTTTATTTTTTCCGTTTGTTGCAGAATTGAAGCAAGATCAGCTGGAGACGGTTGTTCCGAGGAGTGAGCGGGCGTATATTATGGTCATCAACGGCAAACATAGAGCGCAGGTATTTTATTCAACATTATCGTGGCGTTTGGAAGAGGTTATGGATGAGTCAAGAGGCATGGGGATGGTCACTTGTGGTGCACATCCAGCGCCTTTGGACCCTTTGAATCCTAATCTCCTATTTGGCTGCCATAATTCGCCTTGCCTTCGGGATCTCTATTAAAAGCACTTTATTACAGGAATTATACAATATATTTCTATTAACCTCAGATCATAGTTGATTCTTTCTTTCTTTCCAGATTGGACAAATTCTTGATCGGTCAAAATCTAAATGCACTGCTTCCGTTCAGCTCCTCACTGACAGAGATCGAATTCTGACGCTAGATTTCGACAGTATTTGCGAATACACAGGGGATATAGATGATGAACAGGATTATTGAGATGTGTGTGTGTGTGTGTGTGTGTGTGTGTGAGTTACTTGTGTGTGTAAATGTGTGTGCAGCAGGAAAGTGGAAGTAAAATATTTTTTAGCATTTTATCTTCACGTTTTATTATTTTAATTTTGCTATTAGATGAGTTATGAGTATCAGCAGGTCTTCTGTGCTTATTTATGGCAAAAACAACTAGCTCTTAGTAAATTTCTCTTAAGAGAAATCTATATTTCCTATGCCTGGCTCACACAAGAAATATCATCGCTAACAATTTCGCGGGAGATATATTGCTAACTAGGGGTGACGTCAGGAGCTGTGATGAAACAACGAGTTCCCAATCTTTTACAATGGGCCTCGTCATATCAGCGTGTCCTGTGACTAAACCCTTGGATATTTTTTTATTTTCTTTTCGGAAATAGATAGAATAATCATTTTGCCACCAGTCAGGCGCGAATTTTTTTTTTTTTTTTCGCTATTTTTCTTATTTTAACAAGCGATTTTCTAGGACACCTATCATGGTTTCTCATCCTGAAACAGTAAAAAGGTCAGCCAGAGCGCACCACGCATGCGCTTTCGTTTCGTAAACAACAAAGATGTTCTTTTATGGCGAAGATGATCTGCTCTGATTGGCTGAAATCGATAGCTTCACGAGGGGAACGGGACCAATCACGGCAAGCCCTCAGCTGACGTTTGCCTCCTATACTTCGTAATGGAAGCCATTCTTCCATAGGCGCAATGCTAACCCCGATATTCGGAATGCATTATTTCCTTACACTTGCATCCAGGCATGGTGTTTTTGGCACGGAATGCTATCAATTGGTGCTATGGGTCAATAGAACATCACTTAAAATTCAGTTCCCCATCCCTATAAGTGCTAAGAGCACATATTTTTACAAGTAGGCCTACAAAATACAAAGGCCACAATATAACCCAACATCAGTGCGGTGCAGTAGAGAAAAAAATGAGATTATCCTCAAGGCCATTGTAAAACATCCCGATGAAAGCAATCTAATTAATCATTGATTAATATAAAATTATAAAGAACACATCCTAGTATGAACATACCAATACACAGATTCCTTGCTGAATGTTCCTTTCTGTAAAAATTTATAAATCATAACGGTCCCTTATGCGTTATGATTTTATCAGTAAAATTGTCTCGAGCGACTGCAGAAGAATTTTCTCTCCTGTGCTGCTCGCGGTTCTTTGCCGATGGTCTTTTGTGAATTCTGATTTGAATCGATCGAGCTCCTGTGTATTTCTTCAGAAATACCCTCACTGTTTTGTTTACGTCGAACACCAACCTACGAACTATCTAATATGTCTGGTCGAGAAGGTGAGAACGACTATAAATTGGAGAAATCGTTACTGCGGGAATCGTGCCATGTTTCTTATGAGCGATAATAGAGTGAATAGTCTTAGTACCTTCCCTTATGAGTTATTAACTCTGCTATCATGGGCGAAGTAAAGTACTGTGCTAAAGTATCCACCAGTTTATATTAGTTTAAGACTTACCAACTGTAAACGGAGAGGTGGTGGCTGAATGGTTAGCGTGCTTGCCTCAAAAGGGCTTGGCGCTGGCCACTGACTGGAGGTTCGAAGGTACTTAGTAGCTATGTGCACAAAAATTTCAAATTCATTTGATATCATTGAAAATAGTATCAGATGATAGCTTGTGATCTAAATAAGATAAAACTGAAAGAATTTTGTTTTTATCTTTATTAGTTCAAAAGTTATTTAATTATTAGTGGCTCAAATTCGCGAATTCTTTGGTGACGCGCGTTAACATGTAAAGTAATGGGATTTGAGATTTTGACTTGGACCCAAAGATCCGGCCGAGTATGAGATCCCGCAAACAACCGTATCTCAGCCATTAATTGAGATAGAAACAAAAGGTTTGCAGCATTGTAATCAGCTTTAAATGGTCTTTAAAGGCATATAACAATGAAAGCTATAGGTAGTCTGACATAGTCATGAGTGCCAGTTGAAAAATATTAAAAATTTAACCAATAATTCATAGAGTCGACCAAGTAAGCGATCCTACAAACAACTGTATCACAGCATTTATTTAAGATAGAAATGAAAGGTTTGCTGCATTTTAATCAGCTTTAAATGGTTTTTAAATACCAGTAACAATGAAAGCTATAGCATGTCTAATATAACAATGAGTACAGGTTGAAGGATCATTAATATTGAACCAATGATTTATAGAGCCGGCCGAACATAAGATCCCGCAAACAACTGTATCTCGGCTAATATTCAAGATAAAATCCAGAGGGTTACAGCATTGCAATGAGCTTTGAATGATCTTTAAAGGCTAATAACAGTGATAGTTTTAGTTAGTCTACAATAATGATGAGTTCAAGTTGAATAATTTGTAAAATCACACTAAGAATTCTTGCTCGGACCTATTGAGAACCAGACATGAAAATAATTTTGGACCTTAAAACTCCCTAGAAATCATGACTACAAGGTTGCTACAATCATAGAAACTTATATATATTTGTTAAATGACTATTCAAGCATCCCATTAGTAGATACCGGGTAATTAAATTTTCATTTATGGCAGTCTCCAGTGCATCAACTGTTTTGTTCGATACAACACCTACAAATGTATAAATCAAAATAGCCAGGAAGAGAGCAGCAAGTTTATCATTCTATCAGCAGAAATACAAGTAAAACTCTTACAATGTGCATGATTTGCTGATAATGCAATGAAAGTTATTGTAGTTCATGAGTTGATAATGCATGAATGCTTGAATGAATTTCCAATATGCTTGCTTGATGCACCCTTGTTGAGGCTCATTCCATGACAGGTAGGTCATGAAAATACATGACAAGTTGATAGCAATGCTTTCAGGGGTAAGGTAAGTATTTTTTTACTTGGCCCAGCAGCATATCTATGTCAATATGTCCATTTTGCCCTCTTTATCATGTATTGAAATTAAGTTCAATGTTGTGTGAATAATCAAATACATTCACTTAATAACTTATTAAAGAATATGAATGTCAAGTGTCCTCAAAGTTCCTGAAATAGGAACCATCAAACTCTTCAATACTATCATAATTTCAAATCAGGAAGGAAATTCCAATCTTAGAAATTATGTATCTATATTTATGTCCTGGTAGACTAATAAAGTGTTTCCAGCCAGTACAGGCAAGCCAACTTAAATTTATCCTCTCAGAGGCTGAGCACTGAAGCAGAACACCTTAGTATTTTCAAATAAAATTCCTATTGAATTATCAATTAATTAAATTATAATTTCAGTTCTTTTGTTTCAAAATATTCAAATAAATTATTTATTTCTCCCACTCATTGCGACTCAACAAATGCAACTGCAAATGATAAGTAATCAAGAGAGGAACTACATTTGGTGTTTGAAGTTATAACATTTCTCCCTTGCAATAAATAGCCATAAGTGTGTGTGCAATTTCATGCTTAAATTAGATATATAATTAGTTGGGATATAGTTTATCAACTATCATAATAATCATATTAGATGCACAAACAAAAATATACTTTTATTCTGTAAAGTTCAACTTCAGGATGATCCTCATTTAAACAAATAGTGATTTTCCCTGTGAAATTCGCAGATTATTCAAATATTAATATAATTCATCAATTTATTCATTCTCCACATTAATTATCAAAATTTCTTTGTTAGTGAGAACCATTTATAAACATAAACAGAGCTTGCAACCGCTGATTGTCACTAACTTAGTAATTCACTCAGGCCTGAGATATATGACTCAGCTAAAAATACATGTAGATGAAGATTAATAACTTATTTAAAGTTTCAAATATTTAAAATATGTTTTAAAAATATTATTTAGCAACATTCAATGCATAGACTACTCTGGAAATTAGTTTACAGGCCAGAAAAGATCGATTCATAGCGTAATGCAGCAGACGAAAATACACAGGAAGTGGGTGATAATAGGGGCGCGAGAGCCGCCGCGATCGGAGCGCGCTGTCAGCAGGAGGGTGCCCTCACTAAATCGGCTACGAAATGACTAGAAATGGGGTTACAGGCTTGAAATTTCACACAAAGTTAGTTAATAGGATGACCTATCACTGGTAGTATGTACACACGTGTACGGTTTAACAAAAAAAAAGTATTCTTCATGTTTCGACATGTAAAATTTTAGCGATTTTCAATCGACGAAAAACCATAAAAGACGTCGTGTGATCTTAAAAATATTATGCTCATCTGAAAGGGCGTCCAATTTACTTCAAAAACCTCACTTTGTTTTTGTTTAAATCCGATTATAAATGCTCGAAAACTTTAATTGTTTACACCCATCGACGGCGCAGCGCTGCAAAACGCGAAAAGCCGGGTCCAAGGCTCAGCGACGGGGCGATCGCTTAAGCGCGGCGCGATGTGCACATAGCTATACTTAGCCAGCCACCAACA